>JH720136.1:5266-38776 GCA_000231845.2 Tetrahymena malaccensis 436 | reverse complement strand
TTTGCTAATGTAAAGCCTAAGTTAGAGGCACCATTTTCACCAATTTAATTGAAACTTTTTATATATTGAAGAAAATATTAGTTAGTTAGTGGAAACATGAATAAAAAATATGAATTAAGAATAAACTATCAAATAATTTATATCAGCAAATGTTAAAAATGGAAAATCAATTAACTAAAAAAGCATAATCAAGATCAAAAAGTAAATCAAGTAAAAAGATTGTTTTAGTTTTATTTCATTTTTTTATTAATACAATCTAAAAGAAATAAGATGTTTTTACTTGAGATTAAGTGTCAAATTTGAGAGATTAGTGCATTTTGCTAATGCAGAGCCTAAGTATGAGACACCTTCATCACCAATTTAATTTTCACTTTTTCAATATCAAAGAAAATTAGTTAGTTAGTGGAAAAATGAATAAAAAATATTAATTAAGAATAAGCTATTAAATAATTTATAACAGCAAATGTTGAAAATGGAAAATGAATTAAATTGAAAAAGCATAATCAGAATCAAAAAGTAAATCAATCAAGCAAAAAGATTGCTTTAGTTTTAATCCATTTTTATATTAATACAATCTAAAAGAAATAAGCTGTTTTTACCAGAGAAGAAGTGTCAAATGTGAGAGATTAGTGCATTTTGCTAATGTAGAGCCTAAGCATGAGACACCTTCATCACCAATTTAATTTTCACTTTTTCAATATCAAAGAAAATATTAGTTAGTTAGAAGGAAAAATGAATAAAAAATATGAATAAAGAATAAACTATTAAATAATTTATATCAGCAAATGTTGAAAATGGAAAATCAATTAAATTAAAAAAGCATAATCAAGATCAAAAAGTAAATCAAGTAAAAAGATTGTTTTAATTTTATTTCATTTTTATATTAATACAATCTAAAAGAAATAAGCTGTTTTTACTTGAGATTAAGTGTCAAATTTGAGAGATTAGTGCATTCTGCTAATGCAGAGCCTAAGCTTGAGACACCAGTTGCACCAATTTAATTTTACCTAATTAAATATTTAAGAAAATATTAGTTAGTTAGTAGGAAAAATGAATAGAAAATATGAATTAAGTATAAGCTATTAAATAATTTATATCAGCAAATGTTGAAAATGGAAAATGAATTAAATTAAAAAAGCATAATCAGATCAAAAAGTAAATCAATCAAGTAAAAATATTGTTTTAGTTTTAATTAATTTTTATATTAATACAATCTAAAAGAAATAAATTGTTTTTACTTGAGATGAAGTGTCAAATTTGAGAGATTAGCGCATTTTGCTAATGCAGAGCCTAAGCCTGAGGCACCATTTGCACCAATTGAATTTCCACTTTTTAAATATTGAAGAAAATATTAGTTAGTTAGAAGGAAAAATGAATAAAAAATATGAATTAAGGATAAGCTATTAAATAATTTATATCAGCAAATGTTGAAAATGGAAAATGAATTTAATTAAAAAAGCATAATCAGATCAAAAAGTAAATCAATCAAGTAAAAATATTGTTTTAGTTTTAATTAACTTTTATATTAATACAATCTAAAAGAAATAAGCTGTTTTTACCTAAAATTAAGTGTCAAATTTGAGAGATTAGTGCATTTTGCTAATTCAGAGCCTAAGCATGAGACACCTTCATCACCAATTATATTCCTACTTTTTAAATATTGAAGAAAATATTATTAGTTAGAAGGAAAAATGAATAAAAAATATGAATTAAGGATAAGCTATTAAATTAATTTATATCAGCAAATGTTGAAAATGGAAAATCAATTAAATTAAAAAATCATAATCAGATCAAAAAGTAAATCAATCAAGTAAAAAGATTGTTTTAGTTTTAATACAATCTAAAAGAAATAAGCTGTTTTTACTTGAAATTAAGTGTCAAATTTGAGAGATTAGTGCATTTTGTTAATGCAGAGCCTAAGCCTGAGGCACCATTTGCACCAATATAATTACCACTTTTTAAATATTGAAGAAAATATTAGTTAGTTAGAAGGAAAAATGAATAAAAATTATGAATAAAGAATAAACTTTTAAATAATTTATTAATTAAAAAAGTATAATTAGATCAAAAAGTAAATCAATCAAGAAAAATATTGTTTTAGTTTTAATTCATTTTTATATTAATACAATCTAAAAGAAATAAGCTGTTTATACTAGAGAATAAGTGTCAAATTTGAGAGATTAGTGCATTTTGCTAATGCAGAGCCTAAGTCTAAGGCACCAATTGCACCAATTTAATTGAAACTTTTTAAATATTGAAGAAAATATTAGTTAGTTAGAAGGAAAAATGAATAAAAAATATTAATTAAGAATAAGCTATTAAATAATTTATATCAGCAAATGTTGAAAATGGAAAATCAATTAAATTAAAAAAGCATAATCAGGATCAAAAAGTAAATCAATCAAGTAAAAATTTTATTTTAGTTTTAATTCATTTTTATATAATACAATCTAAAAGAAATAAGATGTTTTTACAAGAGATGAAGTGTCAAATTTGAGAGATTAGTGCATTTTGCTAATGCAGAGCCTAAGTGTGAGGCACTATTTGCATCAATTTAATTGAAACTTTTTAAATATTGAAGAAAATATTAGTTAGTTAGAAGAAAAAAAGAATAAAAAATATGAATAAAGAATAAACTTTTAAATAATTTATATCAGCAAATGTTGAAAATGAAAAAGGAATTAAATTAAAAAAGCAAAATCAAGATCAAAAAGTAAATCAATCAAGTAAAAAGATTGTTTTAGTTTTAATTCATTTTTATATTAATACAATCTAAAAGAAATAAGCTGTTTTTACTCGAGATGAAGTGTCAAATTTGAGAGATTAGTGCATTTTGCTAATGCAGAGCCTAAGCATGAGACAGCTTCATCACCAATTATATTCCTACTTTTTAAATATTGAAGAAAATATTAATAAACTTGAAGGAAAATTAATAACAATATGATTAAGATTAAACTATTAAATAATTTATTTAAGTAAGTTTTGAAAATAAAAAATCAGATAAAAAACATAAATAATTTTTTGAATAAATAAATAATAATATTTATGAGAATATTTCTTGAAAAAAATTTAAATTGATAATAACGATAAAAATAAATAAGAATAATTTATTAAATTTACCTGTGATTAATATGGAGATGAGCATGAGTTTAAAGAGAAGAGTTTATAAACTTTTTTAATGGTAAAAATAAAATTAAAGTGTAATTAATTACAAAATAAATATTTACATCTTCTAGCTTATTAAAATATTTATTCTATTATATCATTTATTTTCTTTTTGTTTATGTAGAAAAAATTTTATCGAAATTTAATTAATTATAAAAATTATGAGTTTATTATTGATTTTTTAATAAAAATAAATTTGGATAGGATATAATAGATTCTTCAGGTGTGAGTTAGCTCCAACTATACTCTTCAAATTTTGAAATTTTTTATAATTTATATTTAAAATTTCAATATTTTAAAAGCTATTCATTTATGGAAATAAGAAAAATTTGATAATATATATTTAATTTTTTATTTAATTGTAAATATGAATATACCATGTATTTTGTTTTAATTTCAGCTGATGATTTTTTTATGATTTACAAATTCTTTAGGTATTTCACTTTTTTTAACTAAAAAACCGAGCCTAATTCTATCACTGATAATAAGTTAATTTTCTTTGAAAAGATAATTTAATAAGAATAATATTAATAATAAATAGTTATTAATGAAAGCAAAAAAAATGTTATAATAGAAAAAATAATTTAAAAAACTAGATGATGTAATTAATTAATTATTTTCTTATTTATTTATAAAAAATATTTTTTTTTACTTTTAAAAGTTTCTAAACTCTGAACTTATATCTCATTCTTAACTAGAAATAACATTAGAGTAAGAATGTTAGCAATTTTTTAATTTATACTTTAAATTCTTGTCATTATCATTATTAAAATTTTTGATTGAAATTCAATACATTACTTTTCTTACAATTTAATAAAATCTTAAAATTGAATAATTTTGTTATTAAATTTAATATTATTGTTTTAGAATCTGCCATATATCTTTTTTATATTTAGAAATTATTGCTTAATACAAATAAATTCTCCACATATTTTCAAATATGACTAAAGGAAGAATTAAAATTAATGTTTAAATAAAAACAAATAAAATCCTGTTAACTAAATAGATTTATATCTCTAATTTAAAACTTTTTAATTAAATAATAATTACCAGATTATTCTTTGGTTAATAAATTCATTTAAAATTTATGTATTTTAAGCTTTAAATATAAATATTTAATTAATTTATTACTTTATTTTAAATATATAAAAAGCAAAAATAAATTGGGACAATTTAACATTTCAGAAGTTAGCTCTGCATTAGTAAAGTGCACTAATCTCTCATATTTGAAACTCATCCTTGAGTATAAACATAAATATCTCGTTTAACAAAATTTATTGATCTATCTTATTTTTTTTATTTGACAGAAATATTTTTAATAAAACATATATTTTAATTTATTCATATATCATTCATATATAAATGCATTCATTTTTTATTCCTAGCTGCTAATATTGCACTTGAAATTTAAATTTTATATATTTAATAGCCTTTTAAGTTCTAATATCTAACAAACTAGTTAATTATTTTTATATGAATAAATTAAAAGAAATAACTAAATTAGTAGCTAAGGTATATAGGATTTATGTCTAGCCTTAGGTTTGTGCAGTAGCCTATAAAATTTAGTCTTTAATCTATCGTAAAAATATTTAATTTAACAGCATTGTTTTTAAAATAATTAATTACTTTTGATTAGTTTTTATTTTATGAATCAAAAGAATATTTCTTTGATATTTTTCTTACAAAGAACTAACTGAATTTTGATAAAATAAAGACTGAATAAAATTGATACATAGGGCTATTTAGAATTAAGCTCTGGTTTAGCAAGATGCTCTAATCTAGTATATTTGAAACTTAACCTAGGGTAAAATTATTACATTTAATTAACAAAGATTTAAGTGAAAAAATAACTAAATAAGCTAAACGGTCCATTTTAAGATAATATAAATTTATCTAAGTTTTTTTGTTTAACTTCATTTAAATAATTATTTTATTTGTTTTTAGCTAACTGTTTTTTATAAAATAAACACTCTTTGTTTTGAATTTATTGGCTGGCTCATTTATTTTTTATTCCTTTAGACATAATTAAATTGGTGATTAAGGAGTGTAGATTTTAAGTACTAATTTAGGAAAATACCAAAATCTTTGTAACTTAACTCTGTACCTCTAGTAATAAATAACTTTGATTGTTTTTTTAATTATCTTTTAATTAACTATTAAATTAAGTAAGTAGTTCAAATTGAATCTTCATTTAGTATTATTTGGGTTATATTTTATTTTAAAATATTAAAAATAAATTAAATTGGCTGAAATTTATTTTGTTTCATTTTACATTATTTTACTTAATTTAATTTTTTTTTCCTTATTCTTTAAAATTAACTAAAAAATTTGTTATTTTTGAAAAGCACTAATTAAATTGGTGATCAGGGCGTAACAGAATTAGGTTAAGCTTTAACACATTGCATTCGTCTTTCAAATTTAAAACTTTACCTTTTGTATTATTATCTTATTTATTTCTATTTATTAATGAAAAAGAAAATATGTTTAAGATAATTTTTATAATAAAAAAAATTTTAATATTTTTAAAAAATAATTTAATATTTAATCATTTTTATACCATATTTTGAAATCAATTCACACGTTTTTACCATTTATTTTAAAAGTTCAAATAAAATTGCTTCATAAGGTGCATCAAATTTAGGTTTTGCTTTAGCTAATTGCTCTAATCTAAAAAATTTAATACTCAACCTTTCGTAAAGATATTTATTTATTAAATTGATAAAAAAATAATTTATGTTATTTCTTATTATCAATAATTTAAATCTGATTATTTTTTTTATTTTCATAAATAAATTTAAATATATTTTTATTAATCTTTTAGAAATGCTTTTAAATTAATTAATTTTGAAAAAAAAAAAATAGTTCTAACAAAATTGAGGATTAAGGTGCCTTAGAATTTGGTTTTAACTTAATAAAAAGCACAAATCTTTTAAATTTATAGATTGACTTTAAGTAAATAAATTTATCCTATTTTTTAATTAATAATTTGTTTAAATTTGTTATATGAACTAAAAAATTTAATTAATTAATAGGTGGAATAAAATAAATTAATAATCTAAAAATTAATTATTTAATACAATTTTTAAAATGAAAAAATTGATAACTAGAAGTGTTTATTTATGAATAGAGGTATTTTAAGCATAATTAAATATGAGTTTTATAGTTAAAAAATATAATATAAAAAATAATTAATAAATGAGATAAATATGATATTTATATAATTTGTTTTTTACTTTTTTTATATACTCTAAAATATTTAATTTAAAAAATATTTTAATTACAAATTAAAAATAATAAATTTAAATAAACTTTAATTTACATAATTTTTGCTTAAAATATAAGCATATAAATAAATTAAATATATTAATTTAAATTTTAAATAACAAACATAATAATATTAGTTAATTTTAAACATATAAATATTAATTTAATTTAAACACATTAACAAACATAAATTAACAAGTTTTTTAATATTTTATTTAAAAATTTATGATATTTTAACCTTTTTTAATAAATCATATTCAATTTATATAAACTCAACTAAATTAATTATATTGTATTTTTTAAATAACTAAATTGCTTTAATTTATCATTTTATAAGAATAATCCTAACTAATCTCTTTGATTTTCTCATTAAAATTATTCTCAAAGAACGATCCCTAATTTTTATGATTATAATAAAAACAAACTTTAGATTTTTCAAAATAACTAATAAGATTTTTCAAATAAAATTTAGTATTAAGAAATATTTTCTTTGAAAATCTATAAAATATCATCAAAATTGATTAATAAACTATTAAAAAATAAATATTTGATTACAAAGAGTGCATAGTTAAACAATTCAGATACTTTATTTATGCTAAATTACTGCATCCAAATTCTTTTTAATATTCAATCAAATTTTAGCTATTATTAAATAAAATTCAATAAATATAATTTTAAGAGAGTAAAAATAAAAAACGAATAAAAAAACTGAATAGATTTAATTTTAAGGTTGGAAAATTAACTAAATCATTAATTACTTAATGTTAAGAGTCAAATTTAAGAGCTTAAGAGATTTTGCTAAAGTAGAACTTAACATAATGACACCTTAATTTGTTATTTGATTGCATCTTTTAATTTAATTAACCAATTAATAAAATAAATTGAGAAGAAAAATAAAAAGTATTTGATTTAAATTTTTAAAATTCAAAAATTTGTAAATCTTTTAAATATTAAAGTAAATATATTTATTTACTACAAATCTAGTAATAGACTTTAAATCCCATTTAAATCTTCTAAAATTGGACACAATGCTTGAATCTCCTGATCTTTGATTGCAAGATACCTTTCGTTAATTTAAATATTTTTATAAAAATGTATTTCTTATTAAAATATTAATCAAGCTTAATCAAAGTAAATTAAAATTATCTATAAATTTATTTAACATTCAATATCATATTTTATTATTAAAATTTTAAATAAAAATTTATTAAAGTGTTAATGAATGTATTAGCTTCGTTTTTAAGAATAATTAATGAAATAATAAGTATTTTTTAATTTGCCATAAAATTGTTAGACTAAAAGTTAAATCCTTATCCTTGTCAAATATTTAGTTATCAGAAATTAATAAATAAATATAACTGAACTGATTGAAATTATTTAAAATTATTAGATTTTTTCTTTCTAAATATAAAGTAAAAATTTCAATTAATTTGAATCGTCTAAAATTCATAATTTATTTTTCTTTTTTTTGTTATTTTTGAGAGAGTTTTTTAAATTATTTATTTGCTTTCAATTAATTTAAAGGATATTTATTAAAAATAAATTAAAAAACTTTACCCAAGAAAAATTTTCAGTTATTTAAGATGGTTGCATTTTGTCAAAGTTGAAATAAATTTAAAAATTCCTTCTTTACTCATTTTGTTTTATCTTTTCATTTAAAAATTAAATTAAATAATTTAGCTTATCTATTCTAAAATAAAGGAGTTTTATAAATAATAAAATTATTCATTACTAAGCTTTAAAATTATTTTTCAAATAATTAAAAGAATTTATTTCAATTTTACTCTAATTTAATTGCTAAGGTTGAAAGTTTAGTACATTTTTAGAAAGTGTGACCTAAACCTATTACATCAGATGGCCCAATTAAATTAAATCTGTTAATAGAGTATATTTTGAATATAGATTCATTGTTTAACTATGAAAAAACTTAATTTATATTGAATTATTTTTGTATTTTATGTTGTGAGATAATATAAAGTTTGTAATTATATTCATAATAAATAAATTTTTATTAATTAATTACTCAAGTTTAAGTTTTAACTATTTAACTTCAGCACATTTTGTCAGAATTTAACTAAGAATTGATTCCTATCCCTTATATTCTAACTTTTTTCGGTTAAACCTTTAAAAATATTAAACATAATTTAAATCAATCTAGTATTATTTTAAAAACTTTAAAATTACTCAAAGTTAAAAGATAAAATTGAGAGTTTTTTCAAGTTTGAGAGAAATTAGACTAAACCTAAAATGCCTTCGTTTCCAATTTTATTTTTTCTATTAAATTTAAAAAGATTGAAAGTAGTTCGCTTTTATTTTTTAAACATATCAATAAATGCTTATTTATGTATATAAAGAAATTTATTTAATAATATCTTTTATTTTTTTATTTAACAAATCTCATCACAAAATTTATATTCAATTTTAATTTTGATGAGGTAGTTTATCAATTTAAATGAGAAATTTTAAACTATTTATACACTTAAAAAATAATCATAGAAACATATTTTACTTGAGTTTAAGCTTTAAATTAGATACATTTTTACAAAGAGCTAAAGCTTAACATAATTTCGTAATATCATTTTATCCTAGCTTTTGGTTTCTATTAAATTTAATATGAGTTAATAATTTTTAAAAATATCAAAACAATCAAGTATTTATTTTAAATTCAAAAAACTAATTAAACCCTTTTTTTAATAAATTTAAAAGTAAATATTTAGGTTTTACTGAAGATTAAGTTCAGAAGTATTTGTTTGTTAATTCTTTTGAGTAGTATCAAAATCTTATTCGAAAAAACAAAGGTTATCCAATTAGCTACAATACCTTTTTTTAACATTTATTTAATTTTATAAATGAAGTATCTTGAAAAATCTCATAAAAATAACAAATATTTTAAAAGTAGAAATTTAAGAATAAAATTTATATTTTATTGATAGAATTTTTATTAAAAAAAACAAGATAAATTAAAAATAGAAAAATGGATTAGCTACCCAAATTGAACAGTTAGAGATGAGAGATTTTTTAAATCTAATATAGCAGATGCTATCTCCAATCCTCCTATATCTTCTAAATTATTATGTCTATAATAATATTAATTACTTAATATATTGAAATTTGAAAAAAGGAAAAATAAAATAAAATTAGTATTAAGTCAATTATTTTATTAAAAATAGAAATACTTGAGGAAAAAATAACAACTTTTAAAATAAAAAATTAATAATTTTATAATTTATTTATTTATTAAAGAATAGAAATATAGAATGATAACATTTAAAAAAATATCCTTACTGCACATCAAGAATTAATTTTTCTAACTTTTGGCACTTTGTAAAAGCACTGCACAAGTCTGAGAATTTTGATAGATTTATAAGGTTATCCCTTTAAACAATTTAGTGAAATTAAAAATAGTTTTTATGATGAATTAAGTTTTATCAATTAAAAAATGAATAAATAATTCAATTAACTTATAAAATTTTATTTTTTAAATTCAAAAATCTAATTCAAGCTTATATCAAATTAGATGCTTGCTATTTTTTTATTGAATTAATAAACAAATAGAAGACATATTTTACGTAAAATCAATGTTCAAATTTTAAAGGCTTTAACATTTTCCTAAAGAAATACCAATTTCTGAAGCACCTTTATCGTCTATATCATTTTCCCTTAAAAATTAATAGTATATTTATTGCATTTAACTAAAAAGATTTTATCAAAATATAAAATTTTATTTAAAAAATTAATTATATCATAAAGTAAATTATAATTTTAATTAATTTTTTTATATATTTAAATAAGTAAATGAAAATTAATAAATCTACTTAAGTAAAAAGCGAAGATTTTTGTGAGATTATAGTTTAGATTCTAAAAACTTTTCATATAAAAATATATTTTTTTTAATTAAATAAATAAAATAATCTATTTACAGTTTATAGACTTTGATGAATATTTTTCTTTTTTATATTATTTTTATTTAATTTCAAATTATTCATTTTTTGTATGTAATTAATTTGTTCTTTTTATGTTTTTTGTTTACAATAAAAATTATGTTTTCAACAAATAAATAAATTAATGATATTAACTAAAAAATATAATTAAGTTAATAATTTATTATGAGCTTTTCATCTAAATAATATTTTTTAATCAAATAATTAAAATTTTGAAATTCTCAAAAATATTTTTAGGATGAGTTTGTTTGACATAAGAAATCTTTATTTTTATCAGGTTAATAAATTTTTGATATTTATTTAGGTTTAAGATCTTAGATATTTTATCTGCATTATTACATCAATAATAAAAAAATAATTAAATTTATTTATTTAGATTAGAGAAAGCGCAGGCAATATATGAAATAAGCAAAAATTGATGGAAAAAACATAAAATATTATTAATTTTATTTAATTCTTTAGCTTATTTTAAATATGAAAAAAATATTTCAAGGAGTTAATTAGTAATTAATAATTAATTAATCTTCATATAACGACTATTCTTATAACTAATCTCTTCAATTTAGAAAGCTTACTTTTTAATTAAATTTTCGATTGTTCACTTATTTAATTCCATCTTTTTATATTTTAAACAGTTAATGTTGGATAGAAATAAATTAAATATTTTGTACAAATAAAAATTTAATTGTAAATTTTATTTTGGAAATAATATTAAATCTAATAAAATTTGTTACGTTAGGAAGAGTCTCAAAATGATCAACTATGAGCAATTTATCAAGCCTTAAGCTATTCCTAATCCACCCTGATAATCAATTTAATTGTACCTTTTTTTGAATAGTTAATTAAAGTTATTATAAACTAAAAAAGAAGATTAAAACCTAAGATTGAGAGCCAAATTCTTAATTTTAGTACATGTTGCTAAAGATGAAATTAAACCTAATGAACCCTAAGTTCGTATTTAATTTCCCCTTCGTATTTATTAATAAAATAAGAAAAAATATTGAAAAAAGAAAACTTAAAAAATTGTTAAAAATTAAAATAAATAAACAAAATTAACAACTATGTTAATAAACAATCGAATAATAAGTAATAATTATTTTTACTTCATTATTAATGTAAAGCTAGAGAGATTGGTGCACTATTTTAAAGAAAGTCCTAAGTCAGTTATTCCCTATGGGCCAATTTAATTATCACTTTTGTTTTTATTAATAAAAATTATACTAAAACAATAAAATATGAAGTTATTCAAAAGATTTGATTCAGATTAAATCAAAAATAAGTTAATAAAATATTTATTAATAAAACTCAGCTGAAATAGTTAAATAAATAGATAACCGATGAAAAGATTTTATTTTTCTTATTTGCTTTTTAATAAAATAATAAAGAAATTATTATTTTAGCATTTATTACGATAGGTTTAGAGTCAATTGAGTCAGCTTAGAGCAGTTTTATAAAGCTATCCCTAAGCATTTTATACATTCATCATCAATTTAGTTATAACTTTTTATATATTTTTTTAAATGAATATATATATTTTAAATGTCTACATATTCAAATTTAACATTTAATTATTAAAATAAATATTTTTTTAGCTATTTTATGTGTTTGAAATAACAAATTTAATGGTTTTACAATAATGTCAGTGTAAAACTTGAAAGATTAATGCATTATGATAAAGCTTCACTTAATTTTATTGAACCCTAATTACCAATTTTCTAGAATCTATTAAATATTAACATAAATTAGTTACAATTTTGAAAAATATTTAATCTTAGCTTTAATGTAAATAAACAGTTTAAAATATTATTTAAAATAAGTGTTTTTTATTACTTCAAAAGAATATTTAAACATTTAATTTTGATAAATATTACCTCAGGTCAATTTGAAGATTGGTAAGACAAGCAATAGGATAATTACAAAACTTTTAAAATTTTTAAATATTTGAAAACTATTTAACACAATAATTAATCAATTACATCATCTATATGAATGAATTTTTTTTTGGATTAAATCATTTTTATTTTTAAACAATTCCTTTTTATAAGTTATTATTATTATTATTATTATTAATAAATAAGATCAAAATAAAATAAATCATCAAATTTTATTTTTCAAAAAAAGGCATTATCCTATTTTATATATTAGAGAATAGAATATATGAATTCTTACTTCTAATTATTGATTAAGAAATAAGAAAATATTTTAATCAATTAAATAATCAAATAATAGAAACAATTATAGATTATGTAAAAGGAAATCATACTTTTTTTAAGTATTGAATTGACAAAGCATTAATTAATTTTGAGAAAATAAAACAAAAATATATAATTGCTTTTTAATTTAATTAAAATCCTATCTAACTACTATTTAAAAAATCAATATATTTTTGAAGTAAGGTGTCAAGTATTGATTAATTCTGATTAAATATTCTTTTCTGAAAACTTGTGTCAATTAATTGATTTTTAATTTAATTAAAATCCTATCTAACTACTATTTAAAAAATCAATATATTTTTGAAGTAAGGTGTCAAGTATTGATTAATTCTGATTAAATATACTTTTCTGAAAACTTGTGTCAATTAATTGATTTTTAATTAATTTTAACCAATTTATCAAAATCAAAATAGATATATGATTTTAATTAATTGTATTTTCTCTTGAATTTAAGAATCTATTTTTTCCTTCTATAAGATTTTTCTCTCAATCTAATTCGCGCTAAACTACTTTTTAGAATCTTCCTTAGTTTTTAAATAGAATTTAACATTGCTTCCAAAAATATAAAAAATATACATTAAATCCTAATTAATTTATCCCTTTCCCTCAATTTTCTTATTAATCATATGATCTAAAATAGCTTTAATATTATATTAATAAAAGTTATAAAATTTACGAAAAAATTTTAAAAAACTAAAAATTTTATTTATTTTATAACATTTTTATTGAAAATTAGATTTTGCTAAATATAGATATAGTTGAAATTAAATGCGATAAGAATTTATTAATAAAAAAATAATAAATTCTTAATTAAAAAAATCATAAAAGTAGGGATTAAAAAAGTAAGTATTAAAATGGATTTTAAGTTTAAAACTAAATTTTGTGAGTGGCTTTAAAGTAAAGAGTTTGAATCAAAAAAGAATTTAGATTTAACAAAAGAGGACTACCTAATAAATAATAGCAATATTTTAGTTCATACTGCACCTTTAAAGAGCTAGATAGAAAATAAAGAATACTACCACTTTAGAAAAGTTGTATTTTTGCCTACTCATCTCTATGAGAACAATACTTTTAAGATCAGTATAGGAGATAAAGAAGTTGATTTGCTTTAATGTATGTATGTTGTTACAAAATAAAATTATACTGATAGAACTATAATAAGAATACATCTTTAAAACTTTACTGACTTTACTTAAGATTTGCCTTAGTTTTAAGTTACTTACAAATTAGATTAAAATCATATAGATATTTAAGCAGGAATTTTGGGAGACAAATATCTTGCATTAGTTATCCAATAAATGGAATAAATTGATATCAAAATATTAAGTCTAGACTTAAATTTGATTTTTGAGTATAAAAAAGATCATGAGACTGAATTCAAAGATAAGAACCTATTTCACTATAAGTATATTGAGAACTTCTTTGATAATGAGCTAGATTATCATGAACCAGGTATAATTTACATTTTATGTACTTAAATAGTGATAAGAATAGATTTAAACAAAAAGTAAGTTATTACTAAAATATTAAACGAATAAAATAAAATTTTATTGAGATTAATGCCTATAACTCAAAGTGAGTTTTAATACTACTTCAAGAATGTAAAAGGTAACTGTATTGCAGGATATAACAGTAATGATGAGCAATTCATAATTTTATTTGTAATTTTGGATAATAAAATTTATTAGCTAAATATGCATAACTTAGAGGTTATTAGGTAAACTAATATTAAAATTCAAAAAACTAAATATCCTACAAAACCTATATTATCAGCTTTCCCTATTCCAATTTAAATCAAAGATCGCTAAAGAAAGGTTTTTTCAAAATGGACTTTTTTAACTCAGATGAGAAATAATTCTTACATTTTATCTGATTGGAGAGAGCAGAAATTATTTAAAAATGAAACGGACGAATAATATGGTTTATACTATTTTACAAATACCTAAAGGATCTTTCTTCATTAAAATAGTATAACTATATTATTCTAACATGAATATATAGATTAAGGTTGGACAAGAAAAGATTCATAAGGTTTATTTCGAATCAAAGTATCAAAGAACAAGGGTGAAAAGAATTATGTTAGCTAATTTTAGTTAAATTTAGAAACATAAAACTTCTACTTTTCTTAAAATTTTTTTATAAGTTATTTCTTTAATCCAATACTTTACAAAAACGAGATAACATATCCATCCATAATGAGTCTAAATAATTATGATTCTCTTTATGTACCTAATTTCATAGGGTTTCATTCGTTCTATGAGCAAGCAGAGAAACAAGCTTAATACTAAATAAAAATGATAATGGATTCTGATCTTCAAGTGCTATAAGATAAAAACATGAATTTTTTTACTTTCTAAGATAAAAAAAAAATAGTCCTTTTCAAAATCAATCAAAACAAAATAACTTCTCAATATTTTGATCTTACTTTGGAAGATAATTTGATAGTTGAAGAGTATTTTTTTAATCATACTAACTTTGAATAATTCTTTATTACCTAAGTAAACTAATAATGTAAACTCTGCTCATATTCATTATTAACTGATCAATATAATGTTCCTTAAATCTAAGAATTGAAAAGCGAAATTATTTGTTATTCAACTTTCACATTAGATAGAAAAAGCAACTCTGTATTCTTACCATTGGTTTATGAGGATGGATTAGGTGAATACTTTTGTATATTTGATGTGAATTAAAAATAAGTAATCTAAAAAACCATTCACTTACACAAACGCATAAAAGCTCTACTTTCTCATTACGATGAAGAGAAAAAGCAGTTCATTTTGCTATTCTTTAAATAAATACATGGCTCTTGCTATTTATATTTTTATCAACTAAACATGACAAAATTTGATTTCAGGTTTGTAAACATGCATAAATTCGAATAAGCCTTTGAAATAAACTTGTATTCTTAATATCTGAATGTTAAGAAGAATATCTTCAATGTATTAATACCTAATAAGGCAAATGTCTTAATTAAATTCAATCAAAATAAAAAATTTGAAATAAAGAAAGAAATTAAAAACTGTTTAGCCTAATAATATGATTAAGAAAATAAATATGAAAAAGATAATAGAAGATCATACTTTTTCCTAAAAAATATAAAGAGTTCTCAGAAAATACTCTATCTTGGTTATTATTCAGGAAGATAGTTCCTTCTTTAAAACATGCTTAGTGTTTATGATGTGAAATAAAATTCAGTTTAATTTATCAATAAAGATGTTATTGTCTAAGAAGAACGCCTTTAATTAGAAAATACAGAATAAGATATTTAGATACATGTTAATTAACTACTTACTGGAGAGATTTTAATACACTATGGGGCAAACAAAATTAAAATTCTAAAATATTGATAAAATTCAACTATTCTTTTTATTTTATTTGAGAAAATAAATTGTTATTAAGTAATCATCCTTAAATATACAAATTAAAATATAAATATTAAATATTTTTTTTATTGAACTACATATTTTTTTGCTTTAAAATTTTACTGCTATTGTTTTTAATTTGTAATATTAGCTCATTTTTGATATTATTTTTTCAATAGAAAAAAAAGTAAAAATTTGATTTCCAAATTTATAACTATTAGAAATCAAAATATTTTTTGTTGAAATTTTTTAAAAATAAAAAAATACTTTATAAAATAAAAAATTTTCATAAAAATATTTATTTAAAGTACCTTATAATTATCTTATAGCTAAGAAATTTTTTTTACTCAATATTTGTTAAATTAATTTAGGTTTTCAGCTTTTTAATTGATATATTATTATTTTATTTGTAAATATGTAAAAAATAAAATACTCACAACAAAGTTTGAATATATTTTGAGAATATCGAAAACTAAAAACTGTTATATTCTAAATTTTAATACTTGTTTAAAAATATAAAAAGTAGATAAATAAATACATTTTTTTTTTTAATAGAAATTTTGTTTTTCAAATTATCCATTATATCTATCTTTATCACTTATTTTTTATCAGAAACATATTTTTTAGTCCACTAATCTCTTAGCTTTAAGACACTTGCTCAATAATTTTTATCCGTTTTATAAATTAATTTGATTTTACCTATTGGTGCATATTAGAGGTAATTAAAAAAATAAATATTTAAATTAGTTTTAGTAAGTAAAAAAATAACAAATATTTTTGATTAAATTTTTATAAATAAATAATCAGATTCATAAAGCAAATAAATTAAATCTAAGGCTAATAAGTAAAAACAGTATTTTTAATTCCTTGTAGTTATTAAAAAATATCACAATCTAAAAGAAATAAGCTGTTTATACTTCAAATCAAGTGTCAAAATTTTGAGATTATTGCAGTTTGTTAAATTAGAACCTAAGACTGAGGCACCATTTGCACCAATTTAATTTTACCTTTTAAATATTAATTAAACTATAATTAATATGTTAATTTGATGGATAGAAGCAAAAATGATGAAAAAAAATGAATTAATAAATTATTTTTTTTAAATCCATCTAGGTATTTAAAAATTTTTGAATCAAAAAGAAATAAACTATTCTTACTATAAAATAATTATCAATCTAAAGAGGTTAGTGCAGTTTGCTAATGCAGAACCTAAGCCTGAGGCACCTTCATCACCAATTTAATTGCTACTTTTTAAATATTAAAGAAGAGATAATTAGTTTATTTATTTGCTATTAGAAGGAAAAATGAAAAAAATATGTTAATTAATAAATTATTTAAGCAAATACTGAAAATGAAAAAAAGATGAATTAAAAATAACATGCAATATTCAAAAGGCAAATAAGTAAAATTAGTATTTTTAAAATCCCTTTAGGGATTAAAAAATTTATAAATAAAAAAGAAATAAGCTGTTTTACGATAAATTAAGTGTCAAACTTGAGAGATTAGTGCAGTTTGCTAAAGCAGAACCTAAGCTTGAGACACCTTCATCACCAATTTAATTTAAACTTTTTAAATATTGAAGAAGATATAATTAGTTTATTTATTAGTTGGTTACAATTAAAAATGAAGAAACAATATTAATTAATAAATTATTTATGCTAATGCTGATTATGAAAAAAAAAAAGATGAATTAAAAATAACATGTTAAAAACAAAATAAGTAGAAAGAGTATTTTTTAAATCCATCTAGGTTATTAAAAATATCACATCAAAAATAAATAAGCTATTTTTACGGTAAAATAATTCTCAAACTTGAGAGATTAGTGCAGTTTGCTAATCCAGAACCTAAGCTTGAGACACCTTCATCACCAATTTAATTTAAACTTTTTAAATATTGAAGAAAATATGATTAGTTTGTTAATTATTTAAAGAAAAATGAAGAAAAAATATGAATTAATAAATTATTTAATCTAATGCTGAAAATGAAAAAATAAGGAATTAAAAAATTTTATCATAATCAATAGGAAAATAAGTAAAATGAATATTTTTAAAATACATTTAGGAATTAAAAACTTCACAATCAAAAAGAAATAAACTATTTTTACAATAAATTAAGATCTAAACTTGAAAGATTTTTGCAGTTTGCTAATCCAGAACCTAAGTTTGAGGCACCACTTGCACCAATTTAATTATTACTTTTTAAATATTTAAGAAAAGTAATTAGTTTTTTTATTCAATGGTAAGAAGGAAAAATGAAGAAAAATATAAATTAATAAATGATTTAAGTAGATACATAAAACTAAAAAAAAATTCAATTAAAAATAATATGTCGGAATCAAAAGGTAAATTAATAAAATGAGTATTTTTTAATTCCATTTAGACATTAACATCACAATCAAAAAGAAATAAACTATTTTTACAAAAAATCAAGTGACAAACTTGTGAGATTAGCGCATTTTGCTAATCCAGAACCTAAGCCTGAGGCACCATTTGAACCAATTTAATTTTCTCTTTTTAAATATTTAAGAAAAGATAATTAATTTGTTTATTATTTAAAGAAAAACGAAGTAAATATTAGAATTTATTAATTATTTCAGTAATGGCAGAAATTAAAAATGGTATATATGAATCAAAAGGAAAATAAGTAAAGTGGGTATTTTTAAAATTCATTTAAGGATTAAAAAATATCACAAACAAAAAGAAAAAAACTATTTTTACTATAAATTAAGTGTCAAACTTGAGAGATTAGTGCATTTTGCTAACCCAGAACCTAAGTCTGAGACACCATTATAATTGATCTAATTATCCCTTTTTAAATATTGAAGATAAGATAATTAGTTTGTTTATTAGCTGGCTAGAAGGAAAAATGAAGAAAAAATATGAATTAATAAATTATTTAGGTAAGTGCAGTTCATAAAATTTAAAAAAAATGAATTGAAAGTAAAATATCTGAATAAAAAGCTAAATAAGTAATAAAAGTATTTTTTAAATCCATTTAGGCATAAAAAAACATCACAATCAAAAAGAAATAAGCTGATTTTACCACAAATCAAGTGTCAAACTTGAGACATTAGTGCAGTTTGCTAACCCACAACCTAAGCCTGAGACACCTTTTGCACCAATCTCATTTTCCCTTTTTAAATATTGAAGATAAGATAATTAGTTTGTTTATTAGTTAGTAAATTAGTAAGTTAGTTAGTTAGAAGGAAAAATGAAGAAATAATATGAAAAATAGATTTTTTAAGCATATGCTGATAATAAAAAAAATGATGGATTAAAAATAAAATGTTAGAATCAAAAGACAAATAGGTAAAATGAGTATTTCTTAAACCCATTTAGGTATTAAAAAATATCATAATCAAAAAGAAATAAGATGTATTTACGCTATATTAAGTGTTAAACTTGAGAGATTAGTGCATTTTGCTAATGCAGAACCTAAGCATGTAGCACCTTCCTCACCAATTTAATTTTTCCTTTTGTAATATTGAAGAAAAGATAATTAGTTTCTTTATTAGTTGATTAGAAGGAGAAATGAATAAAAAATATGAAATAATAAATTATTTAAGCAAATGCTGAAAATGGAAAAAAAGATGTATTAAAAATAATAAGCCAGAATCAAAAGGCAAATAAGTAAAAAGAGTAATTTTAAATCAATTTATGTATAAAAAAATATATCAATAAAAATGAAATAAACTATTTTCACCATAAATCAAGCTCCAAATCTGAGAGATTAATGCAATTTACTAATGCGGAACCTAAGCATGAGGCACAATTTGCACCAATTTTAGTGAACCTTTTTCAATATTGAGCAGAATATAATTTATTAATTAGTTAGTTATAAAGAAAAAATATGAAATAATAATAAAAAACTAATAAATTATTTAAACAAATGCTAAAAATGAAAAAAAGATGTATTAAAAATAACATGTCAGAATCAAAAGGAAAATAAGAAAAAAGAATATTTTTAAATTCCATTTAGGTATTAAAAAATATCACAACCAAAAATAAATGAGCTATTTTTACAGTAAATTAAGTTTTAAATTTGAGAGATTAATGCATTTTGCTAATCCAGAACATAAATCTGAGGCACCTTCATCACCAATTTTTTGCTTACTTTTTCAATATTGAAAAAATGATAATTACTTGTTTTTTAGTTAGTTAGAAGGAAAAATGAAGAAAAATATGAAATAATAATATTAAGTCTAATAAAATAGTTAAGCAAATGATGAAAATAAAAAAAAAGACAAAGCAGTTTTAATATTAAAAAAATAAAAAAGAATATTATGTTAAATATTTCTTGAAAAAAATTTAACTTAATATTAATAAAAAAAATAAATAAGATAAATGATAATAAATTTACCTAAAATTAATATGGATATTTGTATGAGATTCAAAAGAAGAGTTTAAAAACTTTTTTAATTATAAAAATTAAGTTAAGGAGTACTTAATTAAAAAATAAATAATTACATGTTATAAACTCCAAAAATATTTATTATATTATTTCATTTATTTTTTTGATATTTAATTAGAACAATTTTATTTAAATTTATTTAATGATAAAAATAATTAAATAATCATTTATTTATATTATGAATTTATTTGGGTACAAAGAATAAATTGGAGCTCTTAGTTACCAATAATGTAATAATCTTTTATCATTAGAAATCTACTTATCTTAAATTATTTTATTTCATATAAATTTAAGTAATTATTTTTTTTTTAGTAAAAATCTTGCAATTTTATTTATTAAAAGCCAAATCATCCTTTTTAATCAAAATAATTTAATAAATAAAAATAAATAAATAAAAATTTACAACTATATTTTTATATTTTTTTAAAAAGAATTATTATGGTGAAGATGAAAATACTGATGATATAAATGATCTTACTATATTGAAAGAAATAGAAGGTATTCTTCCAACTTATAAAATAATGAAAACAAATGGATGCATAAAATTGGCAAATTTAATAAAAATTTTCTCAAAATATTTATATTTAAATCTCTCATTTATCATTAGCTTTATAAATTTATATTTGATCTCAATTTTACTTTTTCTTTGTAATTAATTCTTATCAAAATAAAAAATTAATTAACTATTTTTATATTTTATTAAATTTAGATAAAATTCAATCTAATTAAGTATAAAAAAATAAATGATATAATAGAATTAATATTTTTAAAATCTGGAAGCTGTAAGTATTTATTTTATAATTAATTACTCTTTAATTTTATTTTTACTATTAAAAGTTTTTAAATTCTTCTCTATCTACTCATACTGATCTCCATATTAATCTCATGTACATTTAATTTATTAAAGTTAATCATATGTGTTTTTTATTACTGTTATGTTAAATTCTTTGACAAAAATATTCTCAAATAAATAATATTTATTTTATCGAATTAATATTTATGATTTTATGGCTAATTTTTGATCTTCAACCTATTCTTAAATTATTTACAAATTTAATCTTAATACATATTTTTATATTCATTTTTTCTTCAAACTAAATAATATTTTATTCATTTAAAAAGGGAAAATTAAATTGATTAAAATGGCGTTTTAGGATTAGCTTATGGATTAGCAAAGTGCACTGATCTCTCAAATTTGACAATTTATTTATAGTAAAACAACTTGTTTGTTTTGAATTGTGATATTTTTTAATGGCAAAATTAATTAAAACAAAAACTATATTTTTATTTTACTTCTTTATTTTTTGATTCTGACTATGTTTTTTTTTATTTAACTTATTCTTCATTTTCAACATTCAACAATTGTTTAAATTATTTGCTAATTTATACTTATTTCATATTTTTTCTTCGATTTTCCTAGTAACTAACTTTCATTTTCTTCAAAATTTAAAAAGTAGGAATTAAATAGGCGCAAATGGTGCCTCATGCTTAGGTGAAGGATTATCAAAGTGCACTAATCTCTCAAATTTGACACTTGATTTAGAGTAAAAGCAGATTATTTGTTTTGAATTATAATATTTTTAAATATCTAAATGGATTAAAACAAAAATACTCTTTTTATTTGATTTTTTTACTTTTTAATTCTAAATATGTTTTTTTAATTTAATTCATTTTTCATTTTCAGCTTTTTCTTAAATTATTTACTAATTTCTACTTAATTTATATTTTTATTCATTTTTCGTTTGTTCTTCAATATTTAAAAAGGTCCAGTGGAATTGGTGATGAAGGTGCATCATGCTTAGGTTCTGGATTAGCAAAGTGCACTAATCTCTCAAATTTGACACTTCATTTATAGTAAAAAGAGTTTATTAATTTTATTTTGTTACATTTTTTAGCAACAAAATACATTAAAACAAAAATATTCTTTTTATTTTATTTATTTACTTTTTGATTCTGGATAAGTTTTTTTTATAAATTTAACTCATGCTTCATTTTCAATATTTGCTTGAAATATTTACTAGTTTCTATATTGTTAATTCATATTGTTTATTTATTTTTCTTTCTGACTAACTAATATTTTCTTCAATATTTAAGAAATGAAAATTAAATTAGTGCAAATGGTGCCTCAGGCTTAACTTCTGGATTATCAAAATGCACTAATCTCTCAAATTTGACACTTCATTTACGGTAAAAACATCTTATTTGTTTTGTATTGATATATTTTTTAATATCAAATGAAATTAAATGTTTTGTTAATTTATACTTAATTTATATTTTTTATTCATTTTTCCTTCTATCTAACTAATATTTTCTTCAATATTTAAAAGTTAAAATTAAATTGGTGATGAAGGTGTCTCAGGCTTAGCTTCTGGATTAGCTAAATGCACTAACCTCTCAAATTTAACACTTGGTTTAGCGTAAAAACAGCTTATTTGTATTAGATTATGATATTTTTTTAGTAAAAAAATTAATAAAAATAAAAATACTTTTTTTATTTGATTTATTAACTTTTTGATTCTAAATATGTTTTTTTTTAATTTAATTCATTTTTTCATTTTCAACTTTTGTTTAAATTATTTACTAATTTATACTTAATTGATATTTTATTCATTTTTCCTTTGTTCTTCAATATTTAAAAAGGTCCAATAGAATTGGTGATGAAGGTGCCTCACGCTTAGGTTCTACATTAGCAAAGTGCCATAATCTCTCAAATTTGACTCTTCATTTATAGTAAAAATAGCTTATTTGTTTTTTTATATTTTTTAATTGCAAAACTGATTAAAACAAAAATACTCTTATTATTTTATTTTTTGACTTTTTGATTCTAAATTTTTTTAAATCTAATTCAATTTTATTTTAATTTAACTAATTTATTCTTAATTCATATTTTTATTGCTTTTTCCTTATAACCAACTATATTTTCTTTAATAATTAAAAAGGTTCAATAGAATTGGTGATGAAGGTGTCTCAGATTTAGCTTCCGGATTAGCAAAGTGCACTAACCTCTTAAATTTTGCTCTATATTTATAGTAAAAACAACTTATTTATTTTGGATTATAAATTTTTAAATATCAAAATGATTTAAAACAAAAAACTATTTTTATTTAATTTACTTACTTTTTGATTCCAAATATTTTTGTTTAAATTTAACTTAATTTTATTCTTAATTAATATTTTTTATTCTTTTTTCCTACTAACTAACTAATATATTCTTCAATATTTAAAAAGGTCCAATAAAATTTGTGATAAAGGTGCCTCGGGCTTAGGTTATGGATTAGCAAAATTAACTAATCTTTCAAATTTGATGCTTAATTTACGGTAAAAACATTATAATTAATTTTGTTTTGTTTTATTTTTAAATATTAAAATGGATTAAAAAAAAATACTCTTATTATTTGATTTATTTACTTTTTGATTCTGAATAATTTTTTAACAAATTTAACTCATTTTTCATTTTCTTTGTTAAATAATTTAATAATTTATTCTTAATTCTTATTTTTTATTCAATTTTCCTTCTATCCAAATAATATTTTTTTCAATATTTAAAAGTTAAAATATTATTTTTGATGAAGGTGTCTCAGGTTTAAGTTTAGGATTAGCAAAGTGCAATAGTCTCTCAAACTTGGAACTTTATTTAGAGTAAAAACAGATATTTGTTTGAATTATTATATTTTAAAACATTAAAACTGACTAAAACAAAAATATTTTTTTATTTGATTTTTTTACTTTTTGATTATGATTATGCTTTTTTCAGTTTAACTAATTTTTGACTTTTCAACATTTGCTTAAGTTATTTGCTAATTTATTCTTAATTTATATTTTTATTCATTTTTCTTCAAAATATTTTTTCATTTTTTATTTTTATTTTACTAATTAAAAATAATTAAAATTTTATTCTGACTATTTTTTAATTATCTCTATTAATAGAAATAAGGATTAAAAAAAACACAAAATATTGAGTAATTGCCTTAAAGCTAAAAGATTGGTTGTTAAACATATATTTTTATGATAAAAAATAAGTGATTAAATTAGATAGAATCGGCTATTTGAAAAAAATGATTTCTAAATATAAATAAATGTATTTAATTATGTATATTTTTTTATATTTATAAAACTAGAAATAAAACATAGAATATATTTAATTTTTATTTAAATAAAATAGAACAGTAGATTTATAAACAAATTAAAATCGATAAGAAAATGATATTTTTTCCTTTAAATTTAAAAGTGTTTTTAAAAATTTATTATTTAAATAAATAATGAGGATAAAGAAGAAAAATATAATTTATTATTGTGTTGATTAAAAAAACTTTATTTTTTTCTTTTAAATAAGTTAAGTTTAATAATTTCGTTTTCTGAAGCACTTTACTATTTTAAAATTGATATTATACTATTACGCCAGTATTAATAATGGAAACGAGATACATCCATATAATAAAAAGTGATGATTCATAAAAATCAACTAAAAGTAACCTAAAATACAAAAATTTGGCTTTCTATTAGTAATAACTAAATAATAAATTTAACAATTTTTTAATTTTACAGCTACAGTGTGTTTCATATATATTGAAGCCTTATTAAAAAAATTATTTAAAAAGCTTTTGTTTATTTTTTTAACTGTCGTATTTTTATTGTCAATAATTTTATTTTTAAATAAAATAAATTAATAAAAGAATCTTTGTTTTTATAACATTTTTATATAAGCTTGATTACTTGAATATACATATCTTTTTATTTTAATAAAAAATTATTTAAAAGTTTCAACATAAATTTCAAAATTATTTATTTTTACTAAATCTACTATTTTATTCAATTTATTTTAAGAAAGGCAATTATAAAGATATATCCATTGTATCTATCTTTATCGCTTTATTTTATTATCATATTATGTTAATGACAACTGACCTCTTAGCTCTAAGGCACTTGATCAATAATTTTTATCCGTTTGATAACTTAATTTGATTCAACCTATTAATACATATTAGAGATAATTAAATATTTAATTAGTTTTAATAATTATAAAAAACAAATATTTTAATTCCATTTTTATAAATAAATCTATTTTTTTTTATTTTATTTAGTTTTTTAAATCAAAAATCAAAAAATAAATTATAAGATTCATAAAGAAAATAAATTTAATATAAGGCTAATCAGTAAAAAGATTATTTTTAAAATCCATTTAGGTATTAAAAAATATCACAATCAAAAAGAAATAATTTGTTTTTACCTCAAATTAAGGGTCAAACTTTAAATTTTATTACATTTTGCTAATGCAGAAACTAAACCTAAGGCACCTTAATCACTAATTTTGTTGTTACTTTTCAAATAATGAAGAAATAATAATTAGTTTGTTTGTTAGTTATTTTAGAAGAAAAAATATGAAATGATATAAAACAAACAAATAATTTATTTAAACTAATGCTGAAAACGAAAAAAATGATTAATTGAAAATAAAATGTCAGAACAAAAAGGAAAATAAGTAAAGAGAGTATTTTTTAAATCCAATTAGGTATTAAAAAATATCACTATAAAAAATAAATAAGTTGTTTTTACAACAAATGAAGTGCCAAAATTTTGAGATTAATGCATTTTGCTAATGCAGAACCTAAGCCTGAGGCTCCATTTGGGCCAATTTAATTGCTACTTTTTAAATATTGAAAAAAATATAATTAGTTAGCTTATTTGTTATTTAAGATGAAGAAAAAATATGAAATAATAAAAAAAACTAGTTAATTATTTAAGCAAATGTCTAAAATGAAAAAAAGTATGAATTAAAAATATGTATATCAAAATCAAAAGGTAAATATGTAAAAACAGTATTTTTTAAATCCATTTAGGTATTATAAAATATCACAAATAAATATAAATAAGCTGTTTTTACTTCAAAATAAGAGTCAAACTTGAGAGATTAGTGCATTATGCTAATGCAGAACCTAAACCAGAGGTACCTTAATCACCAATTTAATTGATTCTTTTTAAATTTAGAAGTAAAGATAATTAGTTTTTTTATTTGTTATTTAGTTAGTTAAAAGGAAATGAAGAAAAAATATGAAATAATAATAAATAATCTAATAAATTATTTAAGTATTTGCTGAAAAAGAAAAAGAATGAAAAATAATTAAAAATAAAATTTTAAACTCAAAATGCAAATATCTACAAAGAGTATTTTTAAATCTGTTTGAGTATTAAAAAGTATCAGAATCTAAAGAAATAAGCTGTTTTTACTCTAAATTAATTGTCAAAGATGAGAGTTTAATGCATTTTGATAATGCAGAACCTAAACCTGAGGTACCTTAATCACCAATTTAATTGATACTTTTTAAATATTGAAGAAAAGATAATTAGCTCCTTTATTTGTTAGTTAGTTAGTTAAAAGGAAAAATTTAGAAAAAATATGAAATAATGATAAAAAATCTCAAAAATTATTTAAGAAAATGCTGAAAATCAAAAAAAAAATGAATTAATAATAAAATGTCAAAATCAAAAGGCAAAGTATCAAAAAATAATAAAAATCAAAAATAAATAAGCTGTTTTTACAACAATTAAAGTATCAAGCTTGAGAGATTAATGCATTGTGCTAATGCAGAACCTAAACCTGAGACACCTTCATCTCCAATTATGTTGTTACTTTTTAAATATTAAAAAAAATATAATTTTTTTGTTTATTTGTTAGTTATTTAGAATATAAAATGAAGAAAAAATATGAAATAATAATAAAAAATCTAATAAATTATTTAAGCAAATACCTAAAATGAAAAAAAAAATGAATCAAAAATAACATGTCAAAATCAAAAGGCAAATATGTAAAAAGAGTATTTTAAAAATCCATTTAAATATTTGAAAATATCACAAATCAAGAAGAAGTAAGCTGTTTTTACTTCAAATTAAGTGTCAAACTCGAGAGATTAGTGCATTTTGCTAACGCTGAACCTAAACCTGAAGCACTTTCATCACCAATTTCGTTGCTACTTTTTAAATATTGAAGAAAATATAATTAGTTTGTTTATTAGTTATATAAAATGAAGAAAAAATATGAAATAATAATAAATAAAATAAACTAATAAATTATTTAAGCAAATGCTAAAAATGAAAAAAAATATGAATGAAAAATAATGTGTTAAAATCAAAAGGCAAATATGTGTATTTTTTAAATCCATCTAGGCTATTAAAAGGATCATAATCAAAAAGAAAAAAGCTGTTTTTACTCTAAATAAATTTTCAAACTTGAGAGATTAATGCATTTTGCTAATGCAGAACCTAAACTTGAGGAACCTTCATCACCAATTTTGTTATCACTTTTTAAATATTGAAGAAAAGATAATTCGTTTGTTTATTAATTGGTTATTTATAAGAAAAAAAGAAGAAGAAAATATATAAAAATAAATAACCTAATAAATTATATATGTAAACGCTGAAAATTAAAAAAAAGATGAATTAGTATAATGTTAACAAAAATAAAAAAGAATATAAAATATTTATTGATAAAACATTTATGAAAGTTATGAAAAAATAAATCAGATAAATGACAGTAAATTTACCTGAAATTAAAATGGAGATTTTTATGAGATTCAAGAGAAGTGTTTAAAAACTTTTTTGATGATAAAAATAAAGTTAAGTAGTAGTTAATTTAAAAATTAATAATTACATCTTGAAGCTTATTAAAGTATTAATTCTATTATATCATTTAATTAGAAAAAATTTTATCTAAATTTAATTAATAAAAAAATAGTTTAATACTCAATTAATTTTATTACGAATTAATTTGGATACAAAGAAAATAATAAATAAATTTTTGGGATAAAGTATCTGGTTTTTAATTTCATTTTACAATATTTAAGTAAATTAAATATAAGAATATTTAAAAAACTAGAAAATTACAATTTATTTCTGCATTCATGTAAAATAAAAGATTAAGTATAGATTAAAATATTAATCAAAATAATTTATGTGGTTTACTAGTTTACAGAAAACAAAACATCTAAGCTTTTATTCATTTTACAATTATCGTATTATGTTTAAAAATTTTTAGCTAATAAATAAAAAATTAAAAATTTTATAATTGATATTTTTTATCTTAGATAAAATTATATGAGCTAAAATAAAGTCAAAAATTTTATTTTTAAATAAATTAATAAATAATCTTTGTTTTTATAATACTTTAATATATATTTGATTATTTGAATTTAAATATTATTTTTATTTAAATTAAAAATTATTTTAAAGTTTCAACAATAATATTTAATACATTTCAAATTTTTTATTTTAATTAAATCCACTATTTTATTTAATTTATTTAAGTTAAACTAATTATTAAGCTATATTTTATGTTTTATTACTACTTTAAAAATATAAAAAGTTTTGATAAATAAATAAATACATTTTTTTACATTTAAAATTTATTTTTCAAATTATCCATTCTAAATATCTTTATCTCATATTTTTATCAGACATTTATTTTATGGACAACTAATCTTTTAGCTTTAAGGCACTTGCTCAATAATTTTTATCCATTTGATAAATTAATTTGATTCAACCTATCAATACATAATAATAATAGAGATAATTAAAAATTAAATATTTAATTAACTTTAATTAAAAATTACAAAAAAACAAATATTTTAATTAAATTTTTATAAATAAACGTATTTTTCTATATTTTATTTAGTTTTTTTAATAAAAATAAAAATAAATAAATAATCAGATTCATCGAGTAAATAAATTAAATATAAAGCTAATAAGTAAATAGAGTGTTTTTAAAATTCATTTAGGTATTAAAAAATATCTCAATCAAAAAGAAATAAGCTGTTTTTACTCCAAATTAAGTGTCAAACTTTAAATATTATTACATTTCGCTAATGCAGAAACTAAACCTGAGGCACCTTCATCACTAATTTTGTTATCTCTATTGAAATAATGAAGAAAAGATGATTAGTTTTTTAGAAGAAAAATTATGAAATAATAATAAAAAAATTAATAAATTATTTAGCAAATGCTGAAAATGAAAAAAAAAAGATAAATTAAAAATATAATGTCAAAATAGAAGACAAATAATTAAACAGACTATTTTTTAAATCTCTTTTGGTATTAAAAATATCGTAATCAAAAAGAAATAAGCTGTTTTTACCCCAAATTAATTGTCAAACTTGAGAGATTAATGCAGTTTGCTAATGCAGAACCTAAGCATGAGGTTCCATTTGCACCAATTTTATTGCAACTATTAAAATATTGTAAAAAATATAATTAGTTTGTTTATTTGTAAGTTAATAGGTAAAATGAGGAAAAATTATGAAATAATAATAAAAAAACTAATAAATTATTTATGCAAATGTAAAAATAAAGGCAAATAATTAAACAGACTATTTTTTAAATCCCTTTAGATATTAAAAATATCATAATCAAAAAGAAATAAGCTATTTTTACAATAAATCAAGTGTCAAACTTGAGAGATTAGTACATTTTACTAATCCAGAACCTAAGCCTGAGACACCATTTGAATCAATTTAATTGTTACTTTTTAAATATTGAAGAAAAGATAATTAGTTAGTTTATTAGTAAGTTAGAAGGAAAAATGAAGAAAAATATAAAATGATAATAAAAAAACTAATAATTTATTTAAGCAAATACTGAAAATAAAAAAATAATAAATTGAAAATAATTTGTGAAAATAAAAAAGAAAATAAGTAAAAATAATTTTTTTAAAATCTATTTAATTGTTAAAAAATATCACAATCAAAAAATAAAATAAGCTGTTTTTACATTAAATCAAGTGTCAAACTTGAGAGATTTGTGCAGTTTGCTAATACAGAACCTAAGCCTGAGGTTCCATTTGCACCAATTTAATTGCAACTTTTTAAATATGTAAGAAACTATAATTAGTTTGTTTATTTGTTTGTTAGTTAGAAGGTAAAATGAGGAAAAAAATATGAAATAATAATAATAGTAAAAAAGCTAATAAATTATTTAAGCAAATGCTGAAAATGAAAAAAAATGAATTAAAAATAAAATGTCAAAATCAAAAAGGCAAACAAGTAAAAAGACTATTTTTTAAATCCATTAATGTATTAAAAAATATCACTATAAAAAAGAAATAAGCTGTTTTTACCCCAATTTAAGAGTTAAACTTGAGAGGTTAGTGCAGTTTGCTAATGCAGAACCTAAGCCTAAGGCACCATTTGCACCAATTTAATTGAACCTTTTTAAATTTTGAAGAAAAGATAATTAGTTTGTTTATTAATTAGTTAGAAGGAAAAATGAAGAAAAAATATGAAATGATGATAAACAAGCTAATAAATTATTTAAGAAAATACTTAAAATGAAAAAAGATGAATTAAAAATAGCATGTGAGAATTAAAAGGAAAATAAGTAAAAATAATATTTATTTTTTAAATCTATTTTGGTATTAAAAATTATCAAAATCAAAAAGAAACGAGCTGTTTTTACGTCAGACCAATTGTTAAATTTGAGAGATTAATGCATTTTGTTAATGCAGAACCTAAGCCTGATGCGCCATTTGCACCAATTTTATTGAAACTATTTAAATATTAAAGAAAGATAATTAGTTTGTTAATTAGTTAATTAGAAGGAAAAATTTAGATAAATTATGAATTAATAATAAAGAAACTAATAGATTATTTAAGCAAATGCTGAAAATGAAAAAAAGATGAATTAAAGATAAAATGCTAGAACAAAAATGCAAATAGGTAAAAAGAGTATTTTTAAAATCGATTTAGGCAATAAAAGCATCATAATCAAAAAGAAATAAACTGTATTTACTCTAAATAAATTTTCAAACTTGAGAGATTAATACATTTTGCTAATGCAGAACCTAAGCGTGAGAGACCATTTGGACCAATTTATTTGTTACTTTTTAAATATCGAAGAATAGATAAATAAATAGTTTATTTATTAGTTATTTAGAAGAAAAAATGAAGAAAAAATATAAAATAATAAATAAATAAACTAATAAATTATTTAAGCAAACGCTGAAAATGAAAAAAAAGAAGAATTAGTAAAAATTAACAAATTAAAAAATTTAACTTGATAGCAATAAAAAAATAAATAAGATTATAAACTATAATAAATTTACCTCAAATAAATCTAGATATTTGTATGAGATTCAAGAGAAGAGTTTAAAAACTTTTTTAATGATAAAAATAAAGTTAAGCAGTAGTTAATTTATAAATAAAAAATTACATCTTTGAGCTTTTTAAATTATTAATTCTTTACTATCATTAATTTTTTTGATATTAAATAGAAACAATTTTATTTAAATTTAATTAATAATAAAAATAGTTAATTATTCATTTATTTTTAATAAGAATTAATTTGGATACAAAGAAATAATAAATTTGATATAAAATATATGAATTTTCATTTAATTTTGCAATAGTTAAGTAAATTAAATATAAGAATATTCATATTCTTTAATTTCTTTAAAAATAAATTATTCATTCATTATTTGAAAAATTAAAATTAATTTTCTAAATTTATATTTGATCTCAGTTTTATTTATCCTCTCTATTCAAAATAATTCTTACTTAAAAATAAATAATTAATTAAATATTTTTATAATTTATTAAATTTAGACAAATTGTTTCTAATTAAATATGATTAAATAGAAAAAATACTTTTACAGTTTAGGAGATGTAAGCATTTTTTTTTTATTTAATTACCGTTTAATTTTATTTTTACCATTAAAAAAGTTTTTAAACTCTTCACTTTAAACTCATACTGATCTCGATATTATACTCAAGTAAATTAAACTTATTATTATTAATCTTATTTATTTTATTACTGCTATAAAGTTAAATTTTTTTCTAGAAATATTCTCTTATATTATTATTTATTTATTCAAATATATATTTATATTTTTATATCTTATCTTTCATTTCAACCTATACTTAAATTATTTACTAGTTTATATTATATTCATAGTTAATAATTTTTATTCATTTTTCCTTCTAATTAACTAATATTTTCATCAATATTTAAAAAAAAGAAATTAAATTGGTGATGAAGGTGCCTCAGGCTTAGGTTCTGCATTAGCAAACTGCACTAATCTCTCAAATTTGACTCTTGATCTCTAGTAAAAACAGCTTATTTTTTTAGATTGCGATATTTTTTAATATCAAAATGAAATAAAACAAAAATAATCTTTCTTTTTTCTTCATTTATTTAGTTTTTGATTCTCATGATGTTTTTTAATTTAAGTCATTTTCAATATTTACTTAAATTATTTACCATTCATATTTTATATTCATTTTTTCTTCTAACTAACAAACATATTATTCAATATTTAAAAAGTGAAAATTAAATTGGTGCAAATGGTGCCTCTAGCTTAGGTTCTGCATTAGCAAAATGCATTAATCTCTCAAGTTTGAAAATTAATTTGGCGTAAAAACAGCTCATTTGTTTTAGATTATGATATTTTTAATATCAAAATGAAATAAAAAAAAAAACTATCTTACTTTTTACTTGATTTATTTATTTGTTTTTTGATTCTCATAATGTTTTTTAATTTAAGTCATTTTTCATATTAAACCTTTGCTTAAATTATTTAACTGTTTATTTAATATTCTTAATTCATATCTTTTATTCATTTTTCCTTCTAAATAACTAATATTTTCTTCAAAATTTAAAAAGTTACAATTAAATTGGTGATGAAGGTTCCTCAGGCTTAGGTTCTGCATTTGCAAACAGTACTAATCTCTCAAATTTGACACTTTATTTAGAGTAAAAACAACTTTCAACCTTTGCTTAAACTATTTACTAGTTTAATTTATATTATTAATTCATATTTTTTATTCATTTTTCCTTCTATCTAGCTAATATTTTTCTTCAATATTTAAAAAGTGGAAATTAAATTGGTGATAAAGGTGCCTCAGGCTTAAGTTCTATTTTAGCAAACTGCACTAATATCTCAAATTTGACACTAAATTTAGGGTAAAAAGCTTATTTATTTTTTATTGTTATATTTTTTAATATCAAAATGTAATAAAACAAAAACTATCATTCTTTTTACTTGATTTACTTACATTTTGATTCTCATTATTTTTTAATTTAATTAATTTTTAATTTTCAATATTTGCTTAAATTATTTACCAGTTTATTTTATATTCTTAATTCATATTTTTTATTCATTTTTCCTTCTAA
>JH720135.1:114196-133339 GCA_000231845.2 Tetrahymena malaccensis 436 | reverse complement strand
ACTTTTTAAATATTGAAGAAAATATTAGATAGTTAGAAGGAAAATAATAAAAAATATGAATAAAGAATAAATTAGTAAATAATTTATATCAACAAATGTTGAAAATGAAAAATGACTTAAATTAAAAAAGCATAATCAGAATCAAAAAAAAAGTAAATCAATCAAGTAAAAAGATTGTTTTAGTTTGAATTCATTTTTATATTAATACAATCCAAAACAAATAAGCAGTTTTTACTAGAGAGTAAGTGACAAATTTGAGAGATTAATGCAGTTTGCTAATGCAGACCCTAAGCCTGAGGCACCTTCATCACCAATTTAATTATTACTTTTTAAATATTGAAGAAAATATTAGTTAGTTAGAAGGAAAAATAATAAAAAATATGAATAAAGAATAAATTAGTAAATAATTTATAACAGCAAATGTTGAAAATGAAAAATAACTTAAATTAAAAAAACATAATCAGAATCAAAAAAAAAGTAAATCAATCAAGTAAAAAGATTGTTTTAGTTTTAATTCATTTATATGTTAATACAATCTAAAACAAATAAGCTGCTTTTACACTAAATAAAGTGTCAAATTTGAGAGATTATATAAATTTGATTATATTTCTTGAAAAAAAATTTAAATTGATAGTAATGATAAAATAAATAAGAATAATTTTTAAATATTAAATTTACGAGAGATAAATATGGAGATGAGTATGAGTTTAAAGAGAAGAGTTTAAAAACTTTTTTAATGGTAAAAGTAAAATTAAAGAGTAATTAATTAGAAAATAAATACTTACATCTTCTAGCTTATTAAAATATTTATTCTATAATATCATTTATTTTGTTTTTGATTAGGTAGAAAAAATTTAAAAGAAATTTAATTAATTATAAAAATTGTTAATCAATTATTTATTTTTAATAAAAACAATTTTGGATATAATATAATAGATTCTTTCAAGTGTGAAATCAGCACCAACTGTACTCTTCAAATTTTGTAATTTTTTTTAATTTTTGTAAAAAGAAATTTTTAAAAATTACTTATTTCCAAATTTGTGTTATTTTAAAAAGAACAATTAATACAATTTATTTTGTTAAAAATTAAATAGATTTTTTAGATAATTTATTATTATTAAAGTATTTTTAATTAACAAATATAACTACTAAAAAATAAATACTCTTTCTAATTTAATTATCATAATTCATATTAAATATCAAAATGATATGATAACTTAACAATTCTCATTATTTTTTTTGCTTTTCTTTCAAATTAAGATTTTGTATTATATTATATCTCTCTGTTTTCCCTTAGCTCAATTAAAAAATTTGTTAACTTTGAAAACTCTCTCAGCAAATTAGAAAAATAGCAATGTCTAATTTTGTTACGACTATTTTACATGTTATTTATATTAATTGCAATTATTATCAGAAGGTAAATAAAATATTTTAAATTTTAATTACTGAAGATTTATTATTAATGATTTAAGGTTTTTTAACTATGATAAAGCAGTGAATAAAATTAGAGCCCCTTCATCACCTATTTAATTATTTCTTTATAGAAATATTAACATTTGAAAATAAAAATATATAAATTCCTATTAATTTACAGAAAAATTAATTTAAATATATTTATAATGCTCTATTAAAAATATTTTCGTAAAGGTAAAAATAAATTCAATAAAAACCTTAATTCAATATCGAAGTACTACAGATTTTTAGTTTATAGAAGAGAGTTACTTAAGTAATAGATATCTTAACTACATAACCCGTTTGATCTATCAAAATTTTTAATAGCAACATTATAATATATAATATAGAATAACAATTAAAATAGTTACCATTAATTAAATAAAATTACCTTAAAAAAAGTTCTAAATTTAAGAGATTTTTGTTAAACTAAAAAGTTTTTTCAGTTAATCTATTGAAGCTACTTCTGCTGTTAATAAAATTTAAAATTAATAAATTTAAAATAAAAGAACTTTTATTTATATAAACAATTAATCAATTATTTATAATGTGAATTTACTTACTGAAAACTTAATTTTAAATTATTTAGGTCATTAAGCTAAGCTATACATGAAGTTAAATTGGTAGCACATTAAGGGCTTATTTTTATTGAACTATTTAAATTTTAATTGATATATTTTTTAAGATTAATAATATTTAAATACTTAAAGAATTTCAAAAGTAAATTTTTTAATACGCCACCATTTTCAATCAAAAAATAAAAAATTCTAATCTAATTTTGTTAATAAAAATTAAATAAAGAAATTTATTTATTTTTTTGATATTTCAAATGATGATATAAAAAAGCTTTTAAACTCATTTTGAATATTTTGAATTGATAAATCTACTTAAAAGAAATAAAATAATTAACTTTAAAATAATCTTTAAGTTCTGGATTTTCTTGATATTTAATAATAATTAACACAAAACTTATGCCCAAACATCATCAAATTTAGTATAGCTATTAAAATTAGATATTATTATTATATAAGTAAACTATTAAATAAGCATATTTTCTTATTTAGAAGAGAGGAGAGGTAAAATTTATTTTATGGTCTTTCAATAAAAATGTCAACTGTCCTTTTAACGATATTATCATATTTTTTATTTAATACTAAGTTTAATCGTCTCCCCCCTCCGTTAACATATTTTATTTTAACAATTTTAGAAAAGAAAAACAAAGAAAATTATTGAATATATGCTTATTTTTTAATAATTTATAGCAATAGTTTACCTTAAGTCCAAATGTAAGACCCTTATGTTTAAGCATTTTTTTAAAGTAGCAAATAAGATAGATATACCTAATGGGCTAACATCTTCAGAGCTTTAATACAAAATATAAAAGCATAACGTATCAATATTTTAAATAAAAAAATTTCAAATTTTGTATGAATTACTCAATAGCGATACATAGATTTCTAAGATTTTTGCAATATTATAAATCACAAGATTTGCAACACAATTCTATATCATCTACAAACTCTGAAAATAAACTATTACTTTTATGTTTTAGTAGTTTTTTTACAATATTTAAATAAATAAAAAAAATCTAATTTTACAGTAAAATAATATTAATATTTTCTAGTATTCTCAGTTCAGGTTTGGAAAACTTTGTTTGCTAATTAAATTTATTTAAGATATCATAAAATAAAAATAGCTAACAAATACTTACATCCAAACTTGTGGTAAAAGTTATATCAGCTTGATTTTATATTTTTTAAAAATAATCCATTTAAAAATAGTTCATAAATTAACTTGATAAATTTTTTCTATACTCAGTTTATTGTTTTTACAATTGCTTTTTTTACTTAATTTGAAGAAACATATTTTTAATTACTTTATTAACTTAATTAAGCTTATTAAATAAATAAAAGTATAAATTTTAAAGATTTAATTTAATATTATTTTGCTTATTTAACTTTCTAAAATGAATTTAACATACAAAAATATGATAAAATAAAATCAAAACGAATAATTTTATAAAAATAAATTTCAATTAAAATAGCCAATAATACCTTATATGTAAAGATATTTATTTAAAAAATGAACAATAATCAATAAATTAATAAAATTAGTTTTAATGTAGGATTTGATATTAAATTTAAATTTATAAAAAGTACTGATTTTAGTCAAATTTTTCATATTTTTTTTAATAGCTTCAATTTTTTTAATGCTTTAAATTGATTTTATTAAGCTAAATTAATTTCAAAATTTTGTTCAAATTTCTTTTTCTTAATGAAACAAATTAAATAAAGAAATAATGTATCAAGTTTCCAATAGATGATGATAACTAATATAAAAAATTTAACTATTCAAAAAATATTTTGCTTTTTGAATCATATTTCTTAGCAATTATAAATAAAATTAAATATCTTAACAATATGTTTGTTTAATAATTAAAATTCGTGGTAATGCTTTAATAGAAAAATTAATCATTTTTCTATTTTATTTTATTTCTTAGCTTAATTTTTAAATTGATTCTAAAAGGTTTTATTTAGCAATAAAATAACCTTTAGTTGATATGAGCTAAAAGATAAATAGTATCTGTGATAAATCTTCTCCTGTTTGATGAAAATTAAGTTTATTTGCTAAAATTTGAAGAAAATAATAAAATTTAATATTATTTTAGAATTGTTTCAATTATTTTTAAGATAGTTTAAATTATTTTATTATTTCCTTTAAACTTCAAATTTAGTATTTGACCAAATGTAAACAAATTTTAGGATTACAATTAGTTTTGTTGAATTAATAAATTGACTTTTAAATGTTATAATTTGATAGATGTTTATTTGAATATTTATTTTTATCCCTTATTATTACAATTTAACAAATTTATATCAATAAAAATTAGATAAATATTTAAATTTATAGTTTCTTTTTAGTTACATTGATACTTAGGAATGATTAAATAAAATTATAAGGTAAAAATAATTAAATTTCTAAAAAATATGACTTATCAAAATTTGAAATAGAAAGATAAATTAAATTTAGATCTATGATTATAACAAAAAGTATGGGGGATAATAGTGTATATTCTATTTTAAAAACCTGCCAAATAATTAAATAGATTAACAAATATATTTTCTGTTTAATAAATTGAATGTATCCTTACCCTCGTCTAAAAGTAGATCATAACAAGTAAAAGTAAATAAATTAAAAACTTACAAACTAATGAACATTTTTAATTATTAACAATCAATCTATATTAATAATAAGGGATTTCTAATACTTATTTTTTTAGTTTTGATAAAAAATAAACTAAATTGCTGAATATTTCTTTGTAAAAGAAGATAGTATTTGATTATTAGCAAATATTTAAATCATCTTCCGCTAACAACTAATATTTAGAAAAAATAAATTACATACTCATCCAAAGAAAGTCAAATTTTTGTTTATTATAAAATGAACAACTTGTATAATATTTCGCAGTAATAATTTTAGCTTTTTTTCTTCTTACGGACCATCTGATATAATATTTTTAATTATTTCTGATGATAGGAAATGTTAAGCAGTATTATCACTACAAATTTAATTAAAACAATAGGTTATTGTGATTTCTGATTAATTACTAAACACACCAAATTTCTAATCCAATTAGTAAATTATTTATCAAAAGTACTTTTTCAATTTATCATATACCTGTTTTCTATAAGCTCAAACGCACATATTTAAAAATCATTACTCAAAACCCATATTTTATAAACGATTAAATTTAAATAAATTTTTTCTGTATATTAGCTTGAAGATAAATCTAGTTTAAAATGCGTAAATCTACTATTATTCTTTTAGTTTGCCTACTAGGAGTAGTCTACTCTGAATCTTGGAAGTCTAACTATTCAAGCACTTCAGATTTTGTGTACTCATCTACTAACACAATAAATTCTGTCAATTTCTCAACTCTGTCTCCTTCTCTAGACTCTTCATTTTAAGCTTTCACCCATCAAGGTGGACCTCTTGGTAATATGGGACCACTTGGAGCTTTTGGTAATTTTCTACTCTTATTTTTCCATTTTAAACTCGAATAAAATATTTTTGAATTTTATCAAATTAATAACAAATAAGATTAAAGTGAATTTTAAAATTCTTTAAATAATAATTAATTTATAAAAAATTAATTCAAGTATTTTAATCAAAATTTGTAAATTCTAAAAAATTTTTATTATTCTCTTTCCAAAAATTATTTTCATAAAGCATACATATATTTATTATTCTGGTTTTAAACAATAAAGGCCCTCTTGGATTACTTGGACCAATCGGTGATAATAGTTGGAATGTATCTAGAATGATCAGTGGTATTGACTGGAGCTTGTACTCATAGTTCATAACTCTAAAAGGTGGTCCTCTTTCAAAAGATGGCCCTCTCGGATATAAAGGCCCTTTAAATGCAGATATTTATACTGGAAAAATTGAACCAGGAAAAAGTCTTTTTAGCAAAAATAGCTTTGCTTAACATTTAAGGGCACTTGGTATTTTCTCTACTCTGGGTCCTATTGGACCCCTTGGTGCTCTTGGTCCTTTAGGTCCTCTAGGTCCTATTGGTGGTCATGGCTACAAAGCAACTAACGATGGATAATTCGTTGATAGTCAAGGATAAGTCTAAAGAACTGTTACTGTAGATTATGATGGTAAAACCAAAAGAACCTATAGCCTTTTTGAAGCTTACACCTCTTAGTTCGCTAAAAAAAACCCTAAAGTTCTTGATACTAGTTTTATGATTCTTGGTACTGTTAATGATTTCGATTCTAGCAAGTTGGAGAAATACACTTTCACTTCTAATGAAGACCAAATAGTAACAATTGTTGTAGTTCCAGAAAAATCTCTTGATGATTTTTCTCTAGGAGTTTATGATTAAAATGGAAAGCTTATTGCTACTTCTGATAACTCTGACTTAGTTGAAACCATCACTTTAAAAGCAAAAAAGGGATAAAAACTGACTGCATCTATTAAGCTTTCTTCAAGTGCTTAAATTTTTTCTAAAACTTATAGACTCATTGTAACTGGATCTACTTCATATATAAACATGAATGAAGTATCTGGAAATCACTTAAACTAATACTATCAAGGTCCTTAGTCTAACAAATTTGGAAAGAATATCAAGGTTAACTATCTCAGAAGTTTTTGAATAAATTAATTGATCTTGAACAAAAAATATTTAAATATTTCGCATTTTACATAAATTTTAAATAATATATTTTTTATATTATATCTTATTATTAAATATATTTAATTTCATTAATTTAATTTGCTGATGTATATTGAGTAAATTATCCATATATTTTAATATTACTATATTGTTAAAAGATAAAACAAACAGTAAGCATAGTTACATAAATTAATTTTTTTATAATTGATATTCTTTTTAAATTAAGAGATAAAAAGATATAATATCTTTTTATTATTTACATATATTTATATATAGTAGAAAAAATATTTCTGTTCAACCTTACGCATACCTTTTTTCCCACACATCTCTCAGTTAAATAACAGCAAAAATTTAATTGGTTACAGGGGTATTCATAAAAACAAAGATATTGAAGAATAATCATAAATTTTAAATTAAAAAATCAATTCTACTCAATTGATTAGGATATATTAAATAAATAATAGAGAAATTCATTAAATAGAAAATTGAAATTAAGAATTATTAAAAGAACATAAAGGTAATTAAATAAACACTTATAAAAAACAAAAACCAATTTTTTGTAGCAAACATTATGATAATAATATTATAAATTAAGATATATTGAATAGGTTAATTAAATTTAAGTAAATCCCTAAAAAAATTAATAAAAATAAAAATAAATTTATTTTAAAACAAACACCATTTAATTTATTATATTACAAATAAATTATTAAATTATAGTATCTATACTAATTTATGCAATGATAGAATAATTAGATCAGTTTAGATACAAAATTACAAACAAAATCCATTAATGATTACTTTAAAAAACAGTATTTTTTTGAAAAATTTTATTACCAACACAAAAAAAAATAAATTAATTTAAGAAAATTAAACAAATAATCATTTTGAATAAAAATAAAATAATATGTAAACCGTTGTACTATAAAAAATATTAGTCTCTTTACTATTTCATATATTGAGATATTCTAATATTTTAAGGTAATCTATCTTTTAATTAAATCTAAAGTTAATAGACATTATGATTTTATTGAATTATTTTGAGTTAAAAAATATATAAACTCAGTAGTAAATACAATTTCTGTTCACTTCTAGACCTTAAATTTTGTGATTTGATGTGATAAAAATATTTTCTTCAAAGTTGTTCTAATTCTAAATGGTTTTTTCTATATTTTGTTTATGTTAAATAAAAAGATTATTTATAAAATATAATTTTTGTTTAGAAAGTGTTTACTTAATAAGCTTTTTTTTGTTTAGAATAAACTTACTCTTAGGTGGAGAAATAGTGAAACTACTAAGATATTAATTATTAGGTGAAAAGCTAATAAAACTATCAAATTTATTATTAGGACTTGAGCTGTTAGATATTTTTAAAGCTGAGCTATTATTTAAATTATATGTTTTTGTTTAAGATTTTTATAAATCCTTGTGTTATTATAAAGGTTCTTAACTTTATAAGTTTTTTTTTTAAAAAAATTAAGCCAACTTTTTAATTTTTCTTCTTACTTTTTTTAACTTCAAAAGAGACCTTACTTTATTTTAGCTTTAAATTTAGATGTTTTCAAATAGAGATGGAATTTTTTATTTTAGATAAATAAGCAATTAATCAAATTTAGTTCTTTTATTAATATTGCTAAAAATCGGAATTTAACACATTCCTATTACTAGCTCAAGTATAAATTTCAAATTAGGAGTTATTAAAAGTAGCATTAGTACTATTTCTACAAAATAATTTCCATTAAATTAATAAGATATAATTGATAATAGATTTAATGATAACACACTTAAAATAGAAGATTTTTGTAATAAAACGTTAAAATTGTTTATTTAATAAGGTTGAATTTTAAATGCTATCAATTACTAAAACATTACTAGAGCATTCATTAAACATACCTTTAAAATTAAAAAAAATTAAAAAAATTTTCCTTTTTTTAAATTAATAATTTACTTTCAAAAACTGATTCTATTGCAATAATATTGAAACAAATATAATCATGGATTTATAAATTAATATCCCAAATTACCAATATTAGCATTTTTCTCTGTAGCCAGCAAATAGAAATGAGTATTTAATTTCAACAAATATAGACCACTTGTTTTATTTACCTCTTTTAATTTTGAAAAATAAAAATATAGGAATTATGAATACCCAAAATACAAGTAAAGGTAAGGTAAAATATATAACGAAGGGTAAATGATATTTTGAATCAAAGCAACGAATACTAAAATCTAAATCCAAGTAACTCTTTTCCCATATTTATATACAATTTAAGGATCTGCATAGGATTGTAACAACCATGGGGAAAAAATATATATAAAAGAAGACACAAGCAGTATTCATATATTTTATCATTGTGCTGCTCTTATTTACTAATTTTTAAAAAAGAGCTAATACTATGTATAAAAGCAATAAAGAAAGTGGTAGCATTAGTGACCATAAAGATTGATAAAACCATAAAGGTTTAAATAATCGGAAACTTTGATATAATGCAGTCTATCGATTTACTGGTAACACTTAATGTATTTCCTGAAAATTATACTGGTTTACTGAAATAGCTAGGAATATTAAGAGAAAAGCAGCTGAAGAGAGAAAGTATTTAAAGGTGATCTGTTAAAATTTTAGAAACTATAGAGGGTTTGTCAGATTATATTACTTTTAAAATAAAATTCATTTTAATATAATTGTTATCTTTAAAATAATAAGCTTACAAGTTGAACCTAAAAATAGTATATTTGATTTATTTAAAAAGTAACCAGCCAACTTAGCCTGCAGTTTAAAAATTACTCTTTTTAAAATTGAGAAAATATATAAAAAAGTAAATAAAAATAGTAAGATATTCTGTGCAACGATTATTAAAATATTTTCTTAGCAACTATAGCACTTTTCAGAGCTAAATAGTTGAGAATAGCTTTTACCCCAAATTTCTCCATAAGTATCACAAGAATAACAGAGAGGACCTTTATAGCCTTTTAAACAGTAATACTATAAAATAAATTAAAATATTTAAAATCAAATGGGTTTATTGTTATAAATTAAGAAAATAAATGATTGAATATTTAAAGGACTTAGCAAATAAGATAAGAAATTTTATTTTATTCATATTTAAAAATATTATTTAAGTAAAAACTAATTTTAAACTATCTGGTAAGTAAGTTATGAAGAGCTATTTATTTCAATATTATGTTAGTTAATTAAATATAAGAAAACTTACCTTTGATTCAACTGACTCAGCTTAGCAAGCTTCAGGATTAAGATTGCAATAAATGATTACATTAGTTTAATTATTTTCTCTCCAGTATCCATTTTTTAAAAGTATTGTTGATTTGTAACAATTTGTTGCTGATTCTGGACATATAGAGCATTAATTATCTTACAAGTTTAAAGAATATTTACCTACAGGACAATCTTCACAATAGACTGAACTAGTTTACTACTTATAAATTTATCCTAATTCACAATCATCAAAGTAGAATGTTATATTTTTGTAAAGTTGAGTTTGTTATATAAATATATTGCCTTTTGAATCTAAAATTTATGGGAAATTATTAGAAATAATTTATAAAGTTACTTGGCTTAAAGGTCTATATATTATTTAAGCATCTAATTTAAATCCATCATCTATAAATTATTTTGATTGAAGCTGCCCAATACACTTTAATTATTAATTTGACTCATCACATTGTATAGAAGCGCTTAATTAGTCAATTAATGTTTAAATATCACTACTGTAGAGCTAATATTTAACTAAATTAATGCTTGATATATTTAATGGGTTACCTTCTTCATCAATAAATTAAACTTTTTAAAATAAAATTTGATAACCACTTTTAATATTTTTAATTTATATAACATTATTTTGACTATCTAAAACAGGTTTACTTTCTGAAGAAGCTATATCATTTAAGTTTATATAAATACTTCTTATAGTTGAGCCTATATTTTTACCATAAAATAAAGCATAGTTTTTAGTTATATTATTTCCATTTGATAGACCTTAACTTAGCTATAATATTGAGTCAGGTATAATTTATTGATAGTATATTCCTCCTCCTATTACAGCTTAATTTGAAGTAATATTTGAATCTTTTAATATCATATTAGAGTTAATTACATTTATCGCTCCACCTGTAGAATATTTTGCTTAATTACCTAAAAATACACTATTTTATATAGTAACACTACCTTATTTGATAGTATTTATTAAACTTAAAGCCCCTCCATTTTTTGACTTGCATTAATTTAATTCAAAAGTAGTATTTTAAATTTAAACTAAAGAATTTTCATTTGAATAAATGGCGCCTCCATATCCATTATAGTTAGTATTATTTTTAAATTAGCTGTTCATTATCAAAACTTGTTTACTCTAGTTTATTAAAATTATAGAAGAGTATGCAGTACTATTTACTTAAATATTTTTTACTATCAGGAAATCAATAATGATATTATTTATATTTATCAATTCTATCAAAGATGTTTAAAGGTTGAACTCAACAAATTAACAGGATTAGATCAAAGTATTTCCTAAATTATTTTGTTAATTAATTTAAAAAAACATAATCTGATTGTTTAATGAATTTATATTTTTTATCTTACAATCCTTGTAATTTTTAATCTAGATAAATGCATACTAATCATTTTACTCGAATAATAGATCATTCGTAAAGCTTTTTGAATTTTTTAAGTAAATTTCACTGATGGATAATTAATCTGCAATTATTGAGAAACTATTCTAAGAGATGCTCAATTACAAAATTTAAATATTAGAAATTTAAGTGCTGATTGCATCAGATATCAGCCAAATATCAGTTGAATTAGTTATATTCATATTTTACAATTAGTAGTTTTAAGATAAAATTTGAAGATTATCTATAATTAATGGTTATACTTAAACTAAATATACTTGATTACTATTATCTACTGTAATTTATTAAATTTAAGATATATCAGTTCCTTAAGACTGTAGTATAGAAGATACCGAAACAAATGAAATTTAAAAATTCGAAATTTTAAGCTCATATGTTTGCTATATTTAAAAAGCTACTATTAGATTTGATTATAAAAAAAGAATATCATTTATGCTAATAAATTAATTATTATTCATATAAAAAATATTACTTTCATTTAAATTAGAAATTATGATTTGTTTGATTTGTACATTTGTGTTATTATTTATATCAAATAATAATGATTGTATATTAATATTTGCTATTTGTATTGATTATATCACTACCATTTTACAATTTTTTATTATTATTTAGCTGAATATTTAATCAGGGTTATTAAATGTTACGTTCTAAAATAAAACCTCATCAAAATCAGATAGAATAAGTGATTAATCTAAATTTAAAGTTGCATTATATATTTAAAAGTGTTTCATTTATTTATTTGAATTTAAATTAATCTGGCTTTAAATTGATAAATTCATATTCTTTAAATAGAAATTCTAAATATATAAAGGAAAAATTGTATTATTAGTCCAACATATTTAAGACATTTGTGAATCAGATTCACTAACCAAAGTTATTTAATAGTATTAATCAATATTTATATCTTGTAAAGAATTGAAATTAATACCCTAAATACACTAACCATCAAAATATTATATTTCTATAAGCGATAACTTTTAATTATATACTTAGAGAAAATTTAAATCATTTGATAGTTTGATATTAGTATAAATATTTTCTGAAGACCTATTTTACTGCTAAATGTTTAATGAACAAATTTAATTTTGCTGCAATGGTATTACTATATTTTGTATTCCTTGATAAGAACTAAGTAATAATTCTAAATAAGCTAATTAACTTATATAATTAATTTAATAGTCTACGAGTATTTGATAACTTTCATTTATCTCAAAAATAACTTCATAGCCTCCTTTAAAATCTAATTTAACAGCTGTAAATTTATATTTCTGAATAATCAGAAAATAATTATTGTATTTTGTATTCACAAAATTTACAACTTCATTTAGTCCTTAGTTTATTTTAGAATATTACTATTAAAAGCTAAGACCATTATAAATTATAATATCGCTTGGGCAAATCGAATAAATAAAATCTGAGTCATAAGAAATCTTAGCTTATTTTAAACAAGCATTTTACAGTGTAGTCAATAAATTTAGAGTATAAGAAAAAATTAATGTTAATCCTTAATTATTAACCAAAAATATTAAATTTCTAAAAGGATCACTCACTATATTCATGATTTTTTAGTTATTAATTTGATATGTATAGTCAATTATTTATGTATCGATATTAGCTATTTATAATGTTAAATTATTATTTTCTTCAATAATTAAACATAAAAACTTTTTATTTTGTACTTAAGAGTCATTATTATTAAATCGTTCTTCAAAATCAAATGGAATATCCTAAAAAATAGGATATTAAAAACACGACACCACCTCAAACCCTAGGTGGTTTTAACTCTAAATATTCACATTTAATATTCTTTTATTTTAAAATTAAATTTTTCTTTAATTGACCAAACTATATATTTTAGAGGAAAAAACTATATTTTGGTTAATTATAAAATCTATTTTGATTGTTTAAGAAAAAAGATTATTTATACCAAAATAAGTTTTACAAACAATTAAATTATTTATTATAAAATATTAAATTAAAACCTTCCTGATTTATATAAATTTATTATTTATTTTTTTTTATATAACCAAAATAATTATTAAAATCAAATTTATTATACTCAATATCAAAAATAAAATGAAATTAGCTATTTAAAAAATAATAAATATTATAAAAACTTGATTTCTTTATAATATTGTCTAATTTTATTTTTTTAGCATGTTACATATCAAAAATGATGGAAATGTATTTATTAAAAAATTTGCATAAAAATATTATAAAAAAGCATTGTCCTTGTTAATAATGTGAATAATAAAGAATAAAGGTATTATCAAATAAATAAAAGAAAAATAAATCTTATTTGAATTGAGTTCTTTATAAAATATACATTTTTAATAGAAAAGAAATTAGTTAAAGGTAAATCTAAATAATATCTTATTAGAATATATATTTTTTCATAAATCTTGAATTAATTGATATGAATGCTTGGACTATAGATCTAAATATTAAGCTAATTAGATTGCGATTTAAAATGCTGATTTGATAAGCAAGGAATTCAATTAGAATATTAAAGGTATACTTAAATAAGATAAAAAATCAATATTTTTTCATTTAAATATTACTTTGATTTTAACTAATTTGATTATTTTAATTAATTAGATATTTGTTAATTACTTTGTTTTTGTTCGTTGAAAAAAGCATTAAAAGCAATATGGATAGCGTCAATTAAAATAAAAAGGTTAAGGAAGGATTACATTCTCACATTAATAATAGGATTTAAGTCAGAAAGCTGTACTAGGATAGAGGTATTACCATGCTTGGTAAAGCATAGGATTTAAGTATAAATTCATTAAATTTTGCATTAAAATAATAAAAAGCATGCGATTAATGATTTATTAGCAATTAATACATGGTTACTAAAAAATGATATTTTTGGCAAATTAATGCTAGAATTAATAATAAAATGAGAATCTTTCTTCTTATTGGATTTGAGTGCTTGATTAAATTCTAACAAAAATTATTTCATCTTTAAATAAACAGTGTCTAACATGGTAGATTCTCAAATGGATCCTAATACAGAAAAAACTTATGAAGAAATGAAGAAGGAATTATCAGAAAAAGGTTATGAAGATTTCAAGTATTTAGGAAAAGGAGCCTAAGGATTAGTTTTATTAGCAAAGAAAGGCGATAGAAGATATGCAATTAAAGGTGTTTTGGTCAAATTTTTGAATGGAATGATTGATTAGGTCAGTTTACAGCAAGTAGAATCAGAAATTAAATTGCTAACTACTTGTAAAGGTTCACCCTATGTTTTGAATCTTTTAGATTCATTTGAAGGAAAACAGATGAAGTATCTCGTTCTTTCTGAATGCTAAGGTATAAAAGACCTTGATTAAAAAATTTATAGCCATCTTTTTATTCTTTTCTGTCTAAATTTAACAGGAACCCTCTCAGAGTTAATGGAAAAAACTTAAGACAAAAAATTAAATGAATTATCTGCAATCAAATATGCTAAAGACATAGCAGAGGGTCTCTCATTTATTCATTCCAAGAGCTGCATTGTTAACGATTTAAAAATGGATAACATTTTAATCGATTATAATGGAAACGCCGTTGTTTGTAAGCATTTAAGCCCTAATTAAACATAGACAGAAATATTTATTTACATATTATTTTACTTTTTAATCCATAACATACATACAAATTAAATGCATAAATAAACAAAAAAGTAAGTAAATAAACAAATAAATAATAAATAGCTGATTTTGGATATGCAGATAGTTTGCCAAAAATGTCTGGATATGGTATAAATGAATTCGTAAGATGCAATTTTTTTAAAAGAGCAAAATAACTATGACTAATCTTATTCTTTCTTTGCTTTTAGGTGGGTAATTTTTACTTCATGGCACCTGAATGTTATGATCCAAAAAATTTTGATGGATATGCCATAGAGTTCAAGAATAAAGGTATTGCCACTCAAACTAAACCGAGTTAAAGAGTACTTATTTAATTAGCTAAAAATAAAATTATTATGTAAAATGTTATTATGAAAAATATAAATTACCTTAGAGTGAAGCTTGCTCATTAGGTTGAGAAATTTATTATATTGATTTAAGTTTAAGATGTAATTGATTTTTTTAAATCAGGCTACTTGCTATACACTATGATTTCAGGAATGAATTTTGAGCTGACTTTCAAAAAACACTTGCCATTAGTTTATAAAAACGATTTTTCACAATTTACTTACTACAAATAGTTGAAAGATATCATTGAGGGTTTAACTAAATTCAATCCAAGAGAAAGATTATCAGTAAAGGATGCTATGCTCATGCTAAAAGGAATTATTTCTCTAGAATTAAATTTGGAGGAAAGATTCACTGAGCTGGTCAATGAAGAGGCACGTTTAGCTTTAAAATAATCTTACAATTAAATTGAGTTTGTTTAATGCTTTTCAAATCACTACTATCCAATCATGTTATTTATACTTACTCTTTTTGATAAATATTTATTTCGTTTATTATTTCTTTTTAGTAAAAATGAAGAAAATCTTGCTTAGGAATTACAAAAAGCTATTGATGAAGAGGAGGAATCTAAAAATATTAAAGATTTACAGATTTAAATCAATTAACTTAACGAAACAATATTTTTATTAAAAAAATAGAAATCAGATTTAGAAGAAAAGTTACAGGCATATTAAAATTAATTAATAGGATATTCAATTTTTTAGAATTAGGGTCAATTAAATAATCAAATCCAAGCAAATTTAAATGCTTAAACCTTGGTTTAATAAAAGCCAAACGTAAAAAATACAAACTTAGCTTCATTCATAATTAACTTTAATTTGTAAAAATTGCTTCAATTTATCAATTCTTGATAAAAAGTAAAATGAAATAATTATTCGTAGATAAGCAAATTCATTTACATCAAATTTACACCAATAGTAGAATAAAATTAATAAATGGATTTTACAAATAAATTGAGGGTTTTTTTACTAATATGAAGAGGCTTTAATAGTCACTATTTATTATTCCTAAATTTGTTTATAAAAGTTATACATATTTAAACAATAAAAAATTAGAATCTATCTTAAATATTTATCTAAGGATGCTTTTTATATTATTATTTTGAAGCTATTTTTACAAATATTATGCATTTATCAATTACAAATGATTAAATAATATTTTTTATTTTAATATATAGGTAATCTCTAAACCAGAATAGATGAGTGTAAGATTAATTATTTGTCAAAAAAAAGCAAAACATTTTAAAACTAAAAACTGAAAACAAGTAACCAGTAATTAATTAATATTTCTAAAGAGAATTATCAACAAAACTTTTTAATTTAGAAGGTAAAGTAAACTTTGTATATGAACTATTAAAAGCAATTTTTAAACCTCCTTTAGATTGTGCAAGTAATTTTTATAATTTAGCTTCTTAAATTTATTTATTTATTTAATTTCTTAGTAGGTATTAGTTGTTTAATTAAACAGTAGAATAAACTTAAAATTAAATTTAATAAAAGATTGTAAAGATTCATTAGAAATTATTATATCCAAGCAAATTGAGAGTACTTTTAAAATAGCAAGTAAGAAAATGAAAAATATTTACTATAAAACTTATTTGTAAAGCATAAAATAATTTATTGTTGATTAAAGACATTTAGTTTGTATATAAAACTAATCTAAAAACATTAATTACCTGTATCTATCTGACTCAAAATAATCTTATTTAAAAAAAGCAAGTAACTTATAAAGCATTTCGCTTAATATTCATATTTATTTTAAATAAATAGCAAGTAAATTTTATTTTAATTTCTTATTTCAAAAATTATATTTAAATAAAAATAAAAAGAACCAAGTTCGTCAAATGGATATTGAAATTGAAGAGAAGCAAAAAGTACTATTTTAAATAAAATAAAAATAATTATGGAAATAAATTTTGCTGAATATTAAAGTGCGTAAGATGATAATTTACACTTAATAATAGCTTTAATCGATTATTAATTACTTACTTAATTAAAATAGCAAGTAAAATTTAATTTGAATTTCAGGATATAAATTAATGCTTTTAATGAATAAAAATATAATGTTTAGTGTGTAATGAATGATTTTATAAAAAATAAATTGATCTACAAGTTAAAATAATCTTATAGGAAGTAATCTATAGAATAAATTGATTAAATAATATTGAAACTATTGTTTTTCTAAAATAGGCTGTAATAATTTAGCAAAATAAAAATAAAGACAATTATATTATATCTTTTAAATAATAGAAAGTAATTCAATATTTCATCATTAAGCAGCTCATAATTCAAATTTATAACAGGGGGTAATACATATTTTAGATGAGTCATTCCTTAACAATTAAATTTTATAATCATAATTTCAGAAAGTATTCTTTAAAATGAAGAACATTAAATTGAAGTGCTTATTTAAATTTATTCAATAGTGCGTAAAATATTTTTATTTTATTTTTATTAATTTATTTTATTAACAATCTCTTATTTTTCAAATAGCTTGTAAACTCTAAATTAGCTAGTTATTTCAGCCTATAATTTAATATTTAAAATTTTAATTACTGTAGAAGGAAGTATTAATTATATCATTTTATCAAATAACTTTAAGAAAAATTAACTCTTTAAATAGGCTGTAATTAATTTATTTAGTTAGGAAATTGATTAGACATATTATCAATATTAAAATATCAAGATTGTAAACATATTGTGATTATTCTAGCTAAAATGATTTTATTTGATAAATATCTAGAAAGTATCAACTATTGATTAGTTTTATTTGCTAATCTTATTCTTCAAATAGTGTTCAGTATGATTAATTCATTGATTTATTAACTAATTAATAAAGCTCACTCTTTATGATCCTTTAAAATTTTATTGTTTTATTAAAAGAAAGTATTAAGGCTTAAGAGATATAAAATATCTATTCAAACTGGAATTTATTTAATTATTAATAGTGTGTAAAATTTTAATATTTATGATTAACATAGATAAATCTAAAAAATTAAACTATAAAAAGGGAGTAACAAACACTTTTACTAATATAAAATATGCTCTTTTTAAAAATCTACTATTTAAAGCATGTAATTGATTTTCTTAATTTAAACGATATTTTTAAATATTTTTTATTTACTAACAGAAAGTAATCTATTCACCTTGAAATTTAATCAAATACCTTATCCTAAATAATAGTTTGTAATACTTTTAATTGCCTTTTGCAAACTTTATTAAAAAATAATGTTAAATCAGTGTGTAATATTTATCAATCAATTCTCATCTCAAGATTCTTTTTTTGCTATTTTCTGATTATAGGAAGTAAAAAATATTCTTTATATATTATTAAAATCTTTTATTTTAATTTATCTCTAAAAATATATTAGAGCGTAATAAATATTATGAATAATTTTGGATAAGAAGATTCTGAAATAAATAACTTTATTCTTAAAAATATATTAGTGCGTAATAAATATTTTGAATTATTTTTGCTAAGAAGATGCTGAAATAAATAAATAACTTTATTCTTAAAAATATATTAGCTCGTAATAAATATTTTGAATTATTTTTGCTAAGAAGATGCTGAAATAAATAAATAACTTTATTCTTAAAAATATATTAGGGAGTAATAAATATTTTGAATTATTTTTGATAAGAAGATGCTGAAATAAATAAATAACTTTATTCTTAAAAATATATTAGAAAGTAATAAATATTTTGAATTATTTTTGAAATTAATTTGGTTTAATTATTTAATTTAAAAAAAGTGTGTAAGAAACTATTAGTAAACTTTATAAGAAAAAAAATAAGTTAATATAAAAAAATAGTGTGTAAGTGAATTTTTTTAGGATATAATTTAATAAATATGATATAATAATAGCAAGTAAAATAGATTATCTATTAAGTTTAGAGATAT
>JH720135.1:99209-112707 GCA_000231845.2 Tetrahymena malaccensis 436 | reverse complement strand
TTTAAATTAAAACTTTAAAAATGAAAATTTTAAAAGCTCAAAAAAATCAAGCAATACAAACAAATTAAATTAAATAATTAATTAATTTTATGTTTATTTTTTCTTTTTTATGTATTTTAATAAGGAGTTACCCTATCAAAAATATAAAATCTCTATGATTATTCAAAATTAATAGATTAAAAATATCAAATAACCAATAAATAAACTTTTATTATCTCATAAACTAAATATTTTATGCATTAACTTAAGGATTGAATCTCAAAAAATCTTAATTTGAAATAAAATTTAATAATAAAATATTAAAAATAGGATATTAACAACACGACACCACCTCAAACCCTAGGTGTAACTTTAAATATTCGCATTTTTTAATTACGAATATTTAGAGTTAAAACCACCTAGGGTTTGAGGTTGTGTCGTGTTGTTAATATCCTATTTTTTATCATACCATTTTGTAGTATAATCTGAGAAATTTTTGCTTTGTAGTTTAAAAATCAATTTAATTATACTATCATTAATAAAATTTATAGAGCTCACTTATTATTAAATAAAATCATATATTTTCATTTCATTAGAAGAAGGTATTATTATATAGTTACTCAAGATAAGCGATTATGAGAAATCTCCAGAATTAAAGTTAATCAAATTAACTTCATGAGGATAAGGAATGTTTAGGTTCAAACTGCTTATTTGATAATTTTATTGGTACATAAAGAATATTTGATTTTTAAATGAATCATAAAAATAATTATCAGGCATACTTATAAGATTAATTTTTTATTAAAAAATTAGCTTTTTTTATTCTAAATCTACTTTTATTAAGTATAAAGTTTTATATGAAAGAAACATGATTAAATAGTTTTACATCAAAATTAGTTCTTAAAGGTAAGGATATATTTGGTATTTAGAAGGCTCAATTAACAAAGTATCAATCAAAAACTTAAATTGAATAAACACTTTGCTAAGCAGACTTGGCTACTATAATTTTCTGATCAGGACAATATTTATATTCTTAAATATTTGAATCTAGTTTTGCAACTATTTAATTACTTATATTATTTGAGCCATCTTATAAATATATAAATTAATCCTTTATCCAAAAATAAGATGCAAAATCCCAATCTACAATGGTTATTGATAAATCAAAGGTAAATGATATTTTTATTTATTTATTAAATTTATTCAATAGTTTTTGTCACATCATATATGATTAAATATTTGTTAATATTATCATAAATAGCTATTTTATTATTTTCTAGCTAAATATCTTAAATTATTAGATTTTAAGTTATATTGTATACACTAAATGGGTTATTAAACAGATTTAAATACCAGAAAACACCATTTTATGAACAAAATGAATCCACTTATGTATTATCTTCAATTATTATACTTCCTATGTAATTAAAATTCTACAAAGAGCTCTTAATAACTATCATATTTTCTGTATCTATTATGATTTCTGATTTTTTGATGTATTTTTTGTTTTCATCTAGAGCAAAGAAATCTACTTAGTTGTATAAATATAAATCTAAATCAGTTTTAGCACTTAATTGATTAATAGATTTTAACTCCATATCAAATCTATAGAAATAATATTAATAATAGTAAAACACATATCTTTAGTTATTGATTAAAGGTAGAGGATTTAAAGGTAAATTTGGATAGTATATATCAAATTTAAGATATTCAAAAGATAATAAGTCAAAAGAGTATATGTAAATATAGGAGTAATAGAAAATAAAAATATCACCAGTTTTTTAATAATTAAGAGAAACACTATTAAAAGAATAAAATTAGAAAGTTGTTTATTGGTATAAAAATGATCTTTGACTTAAAGAATAAGGCTAAAATTGTGTTTGTGAATAAAATAAATATATCAAATCGTTGAATGCTATAATCGGTGTGATAAAATTATCTGTTTTGTAAAAAGTAAAATTATAACCCATTCCTAAATTAGAGAGCTATACATTTTAGAGTAACTATAGATCGACTAAATAAAGTAGAAATTCATAAAATTGATTGTATGTAATGTATGCTATATAATCTTCATTTATTATGACAAAATCTTATATATTAAGGTAATATTCCCATGAATCTTAAAATAAATATTATCCAGTATCTAAGCTAAAAAGTTGAAAACTTGGTATTATTAACAGCATATTTCTCTTTTTTATAAAGATACAATTATTAAATTAATTAGTATCATTAGATAAAGGTAAAATTTGCTTAAAAGAATTTATATCAACAATAAATTTCTAATTATTCTAGTTATTTATTTAGAACTAATTATTACCTATAATCTAAATGCCATTAATTTAAGTTGACTAATCCTCCATGTCTATATTTATCAACCTAGTATTTATTCTAGGATTTCTTTATAGATTTTATAAGTTAAATTATATTTTTTAAATTCCTATTGCTTATTCAGCAAATATCTAAAAGTTATCATATACATAAAAGGAATTTTTTTCTATACTAAACTAAATTTGATTTTAACCATCAATCTGCATAGAATTAATTGATGTTAAATAGTGCTTTTAGTTTTGATCAGGGTTAAAATATTATACCAAATAAGTAGAATCTGATATATTAAATTGAATTATGATTAATTAGTTATTTAAAACATTTATTTGTAATACTTATGATAAAAATATTAAAACAGTATTATCTTAACTAAAAATAATACTAACTATGTTTGATTAACTTGTAATAAAAGGTGAATCTATAACTTTGAGCAAAGAGTCAGTTATATTCTTTTATTCCACTTAAAATTTGATTAAGTAATCTGTTATATTTAAGAATGATAATTTATCTGAAATAAAGAAAACAAATGTTGAGTTGTCTAATTAATTTTCACAAAATTAAAACTATTTAAATTATGAACTAGTTATATTATATGAATATTCAACTTGATCAGAAAATTATCCTAATACAAGTACTTATAAATTCCATAAAGATGTATCATATAGTAAAATTGAATTTAAAAAAACACTGTAATATACTTGAAACTATTATATTTGTATTTATTTTACTAATTTTAGCACAGCAGTTGTGGCATTTTTAAAACTTAACTTATAAACTATTTATTAGTTTAGTGGAGCTTAAAATATACCTATTAAGTAATCTCTTTTCTAAAACCCATTTATCAATTACAAATATTGAGGAAGATTTAAAGTATCATTTAAAAATTAAAAGGATCTATCTTCTTATAAAATAGCTACCTTAAATTTTAAATAAAAAATAACAAAATCTTTTTAAATAATCAAATTATTAATTTTACATTAAAGATTTTATATTTAATCTAAAAATAATAATTAGTTTAATTATTATTTTATATATTAAACATTCTTATGATATTAGTTTAGCTGATTGCTTTGGTCATAAAAAGCTGTTTGATAGCATCATACCAACCTATAACTTTAGAAGCACTATCTCTAAAAAATACAAATTAATTTTAAATATCTAAATGGTAAACATAATAATCAAGATCCAAATTTTATTTTTGAAAAGTAATCTATCTCGTTATAAAATCTATCACAGTTAAAGTTCTGTTAGTAATACATCCACCTAATTTTCCTATTATAAAACTTTCTAATGTGTTATATCCAGGTTTTAGCGATTAGCTGTAGCTGATGTTTTAGAGAAATTAGATATCAAGAATTTCGAAGTTTTAATCTGCTAAAGTGAAAGTGCAGTGACTACCTCTTATAATATATAAATTTTATTAAATAGAGTTGACTTAAATAAATTGCTGATTTATAGATGAAAGGCTACTATCAATTTGTATACATTAGCTAGTTTTTTCACATACTTAGGTATTTTAGTTTTGATAATAGCTGGATGGGCAATTTTAAACACACTAATCTTATGTAAAAGGTAAGTAAATAAAGTCTAATTCAGAATTACAAACTTTTTATTTAAGTTTACATTTATTATTCACTTAATCTATTATTAAATTTGATCTACACTCAAGACAATTTTAGTTTTAGTCACATTTAGCACATCCTTCTACCTAGCAAGCAATACATTCCTATTCTTATGTTTCCACTTCACCTAATTAGCATTTTTAAACACAAGTAGAAGTATTTGATTAGCTTTTTAAAAAATTAAAAGCACAATGTGTGCATTAATCTTAGTTAATATTGAAGCAATCTGAGCAATCACTTGAACAAGGCAGGCATTATTTTATCAAAAAGCTATAGATTTCTCCAGATAAACATTATGCGTTTAAGATAGTTAGATTTATCATTAAAGATATTAATAAGAAGAAAAAGATCATCATTAAGCCTTAAGTATTTTTTTTATTTGTTTTGTTTGTTATTTAATTAATTTATTAAAACAAAAAAATTGTAAATGCACTTAAATTTAGTAAGTATGCATAATAAAAACTTTTCTATGCTTATTAAATAATATTTACATTTATTATTTAAATATAAATTAATTGGTAAAATATTTAAATCGATTCATGTTTTTGAATATATAAGCAGTGTTTGGAATAATAAAAAAATCAGCTAATATAAAACTGAGAGCATGTTTGAATTTTTTAAGGATTGATAATTTATTTAAATGTAAATAATATTTGAAAGAACAAAATTTTATCAACACTACTAACATATTTTGTTCCTTATTAAGTAATTTTTAACTTTATTTTGTTTCATTTGAAATATTTATAAAATTCAAAATTGCAAACTAATTATTATATTTTAAATCAATACGAGTATATTAATTAATAATCAATTACTTCACTGTATAATCACAATTCATAAAATAAATATTTTTTAAAACCAATTAATATTTTTTAGATATAACTTTCATATGTAAATATTTAAAAGTAGTTTATAGATTTCTAAAGTAATTTTTCAACATTAATTCATTCTTTAAAATATAATTTTTTAAAAAAAGGACTTAAAAATTAATGTAATTTTAGTAATATTTTACTATTATCTTCAGTTTACATCTAATTCATAGTTAAATTGTAAAATTAAAAAATAATACATATATTGAACAACTAAAACAAAAAGCTTTACATTGTTCTATTTTATTTTGCAATCAAAATTAATTTAAAACCTTAGCAATTTTGCTTCTTTATGTTTTATGTTTAAAACAAGTAAATTAATTTATTTGAATATTATTCTAAATGCACACACTAATATGCTTAAAATTTTAAAATATATCTTAAAAAATATAAATTAAAGGTAAATTTGCAAAATTATTTTTAAAAATATTATCTTATTTATATATTTAACTTAATTTTTCAAAGTTTTCATACTTATCGCCATCATCACATTTAATAAAAATACATTGTTTTTAATTAATTTAATGCTTAGTTTAGCTAAGTGAAGTAGAACTAAGAAACATAAAAAACTTTATTAAATCTATGATAATAAAAATATATAATAGAAAATGATAAAACAGGCCCTTAGGGTGTATATTAAATTTTTTAGCTGTCGTGGGGCTGCTTAACTCAAATTTTATGAACCCAAATTAATTCAACCTTAATAAATAGAGCAACTATCAACTAGAGATATATAAGATATTAAAGGAATCCTAATTCTAAACTGCAAAGATTCTTTATCTACTCATATTGCTTAATCTTAAGGTTTTAATCAATATTTCTTCATTAACTAAAAATCAAATAATTAGATGATTATGAAGATAGATATCAGATTCCAATTAAAAAATCCACAGATGAGCTAAATAACTATATCTTCTATTAAGATTAATAGACATAATATATGCAGAATAAAAAATATAAATAAAATTACAATATTATAAAACTATAAATAAATAATTGTATTTCTATGTTAAGCGCTTTCAGGCAGTTGTAAAACTTAGAATATATATTGATTTTTATCTTAAAAAAACGTGATATGTAAAGATTTTCAAAATAATAATAGATCTTGAAGTAAGCAATAATTTGTTGGTAGCTTAACATTTACTCCTTTGATTAGGTTTTTTAGCATAGTATATTATGATTAAACAAAGGTAATTTAAATACAAATTATATTTAATGTTTTTATTATGATTTTTATGACTTATTTAGTTTTATTATCACTGTTAAGATTTAAAAATATATTACTAATTAAAATTCCATATTTGAGGAAATAAAAATTAAGAACATACAGATTTCCTTCCATATTCTTAATATTATTTTAATAGTAAATTAAATATAATTATTTTTTATTATTTAGGATGCGTATATAATGATTATAAGTTATTTTATTTATGGTAAATGGTATTGATAATTATTAGTGAAATATAGAATTTATTTGCTTTAAATAAATAATTAATACATTTTATGAATTCTCTTTTACTTTACCCATAAAAATTTTTTAAATAAAAAATCAAATATTTTTTGAAGACTTTAAATTTGGTTGCTGAACCCATAATGTTTAACTAAAAAGAATGAAACTAAATTCAAAACAAGTGTGTGTGGTGATCAAAAATATTAAGAGGAAAGATGAACTGAAATATAGAAAACATATTTCGAATATACCTGCGAGATAATAATTGATTAATATAATTCTATTTGAGTATGGATTATGGATAGTACTATTCTTGTTTTCCTCCTGATTTGTAATTAAAAGACAGATAGAAACTATTGTAAATATTGTAAACTGTAAGTAAAAACTAAGAAATCAAACACACATTTTTTAATAAAAGTATGATTTAGTAAAGAAATCAAATCAAATAAATACTTCAAACCAGTTTTGAAATTACATGATTCAAAGAAAAGTTTTGATTAGAAGAAAATAAATTAATTCAATCTTATAAAGATAATCAAAAAACTCTATTTTGATTTTATTAGTTAATATAAATGTATATTAAAATCAAAATAGACACTAAAAAAATTTTAAAATATAATTAACCTAATTTTTATATTTTGCAATTTATTTTGCTATTTTCGCCTTTTAATTATGGCCTTTCATTCTTCTATTTTATAAATCCACTGTTACATTGATAAAGAAAATTAAATACTTCTTTATTCGAATTATTAATTTTTTGATCGGATTGATAAGCAAAAGACCAGATAAGACTAGAACTATTCTAGCCAAATATAATCAAAACCAAAAAATTTACTTTTTAATAGCAAATTGATTTTGTTTACTAATTGTTACTATTTTAAATTACCATAATATATTTTAAGAAGCATTAAAAGTTATTGATAATTTTTTGGTTCAAGAATATTCTTCGTTCATAAATTTTCCCTACTAAGTATAACGCATTTAGATTTTCCTTAAAATAAGTTATGCTAAATAATATCCTGCTTATGATTCATTCTAAAATACCTGAAAATAAGTTATTAGGTGTTGATTAAATAAAGGTTTTCTCTGAAACCTATTTTTGTAGTTAATTTATTTTTAGATTTATTAGTTAAAATGATGAGAACAAAAGATTTGCTCAACAAATTTAAAATTATAAACAAAAAATAACTAATTTATTTTAATTCTATTTTATACAAAAATATTAAGTTAAAATTCTAGTTTAGTTATTTTTATTTTTTGTATTATGAATAAATTAGAAGACCTTATTATTCCTTAAAATAGAAGACTTTATTATTCCTCAAATCAGAAGATCTTATTATTCCTCAATTATTTATAAAAGAATTTTAACTACTTATAGATTTCAAAATATTTAGTTAATTAGGAAATAATATCAAAACTTGTCCTATTTCTAATTTATCATAATAGATGTAAAAGATGCAAATTAAAATATTTATTTTAATCATATTTTTATATTTTAATGCTGAATCGTTTTAAAATTTTCCCATAGTTTTTTGAATATTTAAATAACTGAAAATCTGAAGCTGTATAAAATGAATAAAGAGTAAATACTTTTTTTGGCTATTAGAATCCCTTTAATGCTTGGAGATCATATAATTCTTAGTTTAATATTTTATTACTGAGCCTAATCTCGAAGGAATTTAATTTAATTTACTATTCTATGCTTTCATAGTTTTTGGTGGGGAGAGTACTTAATTTCTTAACTATTACAGTGACGAAGTAATTTAAGAAATCCTTTGTAATATTTAAAAACAAACTTTAATTACACTTCAATCTATTTTTTTCACTTGTTTTTGCAATTTTAAATTTAAGATTTGGTAATCATTTTTGATGATAAATAATAAAGTTTTAATAAAATCGGATAATAATAAATGAAATTCAATAAAAAAGTTGAGCTCTTTTGCTCTGCTTTTGTTTTGTAGGGCTCATTTCTAATGGCTTTAATGTTAGATAGGAGTTTAAGCAGTGACAAATAAATCCTAATTACTTCAGCTGTTTCGCTTTTGGTAACCTAGCTCATCGGAATAAGATTTCAGTCTTATATTTGTGTTTGCTACCTCAAGTCTTAGTTCAATAAAAAAAGATGGCTTTTAGCTTTATTTTATAATGCTGATATTGAATCAAAAGAATACGATACCCTAGATTCTTAAGACCTATTCGAGTAGCTACTGAGGTTCTTAAAGCTATTCAACTACTTTAGCTTATCAATTTAATTCATAACTCAATTAGTCTGGATACAGATAAATATGGGAAGATATAACTACTTTTTATACTTTTTGCCTTAGATAGTTTGCTTTTTAATTCTAACAAAATAAATTTTCTTTGAAAGTATGAAGAATAACATCAGAAAATTCTACACTGCAATTCTTTTAATAGGTGATATTTTAGCCTGGGGTGCATTTATTTATGGAATGGTTTCATGTTAAAATGTCTAAAGAATTTATTTATACTTGATTCCTTTACTTATTCCTTACTTTATAAGTTAATTATAGGATTCTTGGAAAGGTAATTTGATTAACTTTGTTTTAATTTAGAGCCTATTTTCGATTTATCCAACTCAAATTTTGATGAAGAAAAAAACTGAGCAAAGACAATCAGAAAAATAATTCAATAAAATCCCTTACTACTTCAAATTGTACTAAAAATTCTTGCAGGTTATTTACTTTTTCAGTTGTTCAGAGCAGATAATTGCTTTAAGCCTTTTAATCCTTGCTTTTATAGAACCTATTTTAATTTAATTGAAATAGCTAATATTCAAATTTAGAAAATTAGAAGTGAAAGATATTTAAAATCTAAAAAAAATTAACAACGATGTTTTTTTTTAGTAAGTTCAAATTAAGAAATACTCGAAAGTGAATTTAAAAATCCCCTTCACAACAGAAAACTAGTATGAGACTGTAATTTCCTTGCTCTTTTCTTTTGGTAAGAGTGAAATAAGAGATAGCCATGGTAACTCAAGAGTCTCTTAAGGTTCCTTTTTGACTTCAGAAAAGACCAGCTAAACAGTGACTATTAAGTGCTTATGCAATAAAAATTTCATTAAATACTTCTACCAAAAGCTAATTTCTATGTAGTCAATATACATTCAGAGAAATTATTAAAATTGGATGGAGACTATGAAAAAGCTGATAGATTAATTGAATTTAAACTTGTCACACTAAATTCAGTCCATTTATGTATCCTCTTTGGCGGATACAAAGAGTTATATAGATCATTGCAAATTCTTTTAGTTATTTACTTTCCAAGTTCAGCTATTAAACTTACCTGAATAAATTCAGAATATCCACGATAGCTATATTCTTAAAACTAAGTAGGTAACCTTATTGAGTGTAGCTTTTAACAAGCTTATTGCAGAATTCTAAATAACTAATCCTCAATTAATTTTTTATTCTCTCTTTGAATGAAAAATAAAATAATTGATTATTAGAAAAATTTACTCTATATTAAAAACAATTTCTACTCTATATTAAAAAATTTATAAACTATATATTAAAAAAATTATATATATTCTATATTTTAAAATATATCTTATAAAAATACAATTAAAAAAATAAACTTTTTTAAAATAAAAGAACAAAATTTTTAAAACAATTTCAACAAAAATAAAGAGATAAAAAATATTTTTAAATATTACATAATAAAAATTAATTTATAATTTATAAAATTATTATTTTATTTCTATTAATAAAGAGGTTTGTTTATTCAATATTCTTCTATTTATCTTATCTAAAATTAGCATTAAACCAATCTTTTTATTTTCCAAACATCATTTAGACGGATCTTATTTCTAACCTTAAAGCTTTTATTATCATAAAAAATAAAAATAGTAAAAAATTTAATGAGGTTAATAATGGATGAATTAATTGATAATTTAGAAATATACCCTATCAATAGCAGGTATCTTAAATTTTAGAAATATTTTAATACATCAATTATTTATTCAATTGCATAAGTTTCTCTAAGTTCTAATATTAAATATTGAAGATTACTCATCTCTGCTAAAGAAGTGCCAAATTTGCAAATACCATTGCCGCTGAAGATAGTATCACCAAAACTTTTTTAAATTGTCAATGAATTTTTCAAAGATTTTAAAAAGTAGTTTTTACTTTAATCTGAATTCAAATGAATGTATTTATTTCATTTTACTTAAGCTTGTTGCAAATTTGCACATACCTTTCTCAGTAAAATTTTCCTTCGCATTTGGTCCTCTGAATTAAAATGATAAGTTTTGATTTGAAATAAAAAAAAAAATTACTTGTTTTCGTTTATTATTATTTATAGATCCTAAATAGTTTGGTTTTTAGCTAATCCAGATCCTAAATAGCAAAGTCTTATGCATTATTCAACACTATATAAATAGATAAATTTTAGAGAATAATTTTTTTGATTATTGAAAATAAACTTACGTTAGTTTCAGTACCAATTTTCTTAGTTTAGAAGTCTCAGATAATGTTTATCCTAACTCTTGGTATCCAAAGCTTGTAATATTTTGACTTTTTGATTAAAATATTTCCTCTTAATTTATGAACCAAATTCATATTATTATTTGTGTTTAATTTATCAAATTTAACTAATTATTACGGTATTATGAGTTCAGCTTATTTTAGACTAACACACTATTTGAATATTTAAGCTAAATACTTAATGTCAGAGTCTTAGAGCTAAAAATAACTTTAATTTGATAAAAATTCAATTACAGCATGCTAATAATAAAAAATTGAATAATTTATATAGTTTACCTGAAGTTCAAAGTTATGCTTTCTAAATTTTAAAGTTATCCTATTTACTCCAACTCTTTTGCTCCTTCTTAATATACACGTTTGCCTCTAATTGGTTGATGGAAATATAAGCTAATTTTTAAGAAATTTTTTATATTTATTTCATAATAATATTTTATTTTATTACTCAACAAAAAATTCAAAAGATTTCAAAGTAGTCATTTCTTTAATTGCATCTATCATAACAGAAAATTCATTTTCTTTTATTTTGTTCCTTTAAATATTGAGTAGTTATAAAATCTATTTCATTATATTTTAAATCTAAATACATAATTTGTAAGCTTAAGTCTTTCAAATTTTTGAAATGCCTCAACTTATCTACAACCTAATTTAAGTCTTCACAGTTATCATAAATTATCCTTTTAAAATATAAAAATTAATTAAAATTAAACACTAAAATATATTTTACTGTAAAGATAGTTTTTCAGTCAATAAATCTAAGTCAGAGTTAAGAAACTTTTATTAAATAAAATGAGTAATATAAATTAAATAAATAACATTACTTGATTTTGTGATATGATGTTTTTTTCCATTTATTTGCTTATCTAAAATTTTCTTAATTAAAGTTTTTTTATGTTTTTTATTACACAAATTTTTATTTCCTTTTATTAATAAAGATTTTTTAATAATTATTTGTTCTCATAAATCCTGTTTAAATATATCCATTTAATAAAGCCCGCCTAAACTCTAAAAGTAAATAAATAATATAGAGGTATCCACCAGAAAAAATTGTGCAATTAACTAAAGTTTTATGTGTTTACCTTTTCCATTTAAAATTAAATGAAAATTAAAAAAATTGTGAATAATAATAAATTATAATATTTCAATAACTTTTTCATAATTTGTAATAGTGATTATTACTTTTGAATTAAAAAATTTTTATAAACTAATATATCAATTAGATTTTTTTAATTAATTAAAATTTTTCTAATAAAACAATTACAAATAACATTAAAATGTTCTTTTAATTAATTATTATCTATTTAAATTAAATTATTTCGTTTAATGTATTAATTTAAACTACTGTTACTCTATTTGATGCCAAAAATGCCAGATATTCTATGGATATAGCAAATATTTTAATATTTTAAATACAATTTAAATATTTTTTTAATTAAATTATTTAATAAAATATATTTTTTATAAATCTACATTTTTTAAAAGTAAAGCTTTTATTTTTAAAATCATTAAATAACAATTTTTTAAAATTAACAGAAAATATCGTCAAAAAAAGGAAAATATTTTTAAAATATGCGTTAGTATTGCCACTGTTTTATATATCCAATCTAAATAACTAATTGTCTGAAACTAGTAAATATTGCGCAAAAAATTTCATATCTTGTTAAAAAATTGGATTATTACTTAATTAAAATATCAATTTATTTATTTATTAACATTCTTTGTTTAATTTTTGGTTTTACAAATATAAAAATAAAGATAAATAAATCAATTTATTTTATATTAAAATTTTTTTAAAATTTAGCCATTTTATTTAACTATGTTTATCCCTTTAGCTATATCATAATTTTATATTTTTGACAACTAATCTTTTAACTTTGAGATACTTGCTCAATATCTTTAATTTGTCTGATCCATTAATTTCGAATATGCTATAATTATATATTAAAGATAAATTTTAACGAATAAAATAAAAATAAAAAGAAAAAATATTTTAATTAAAACTCTGATAAGTAAAATTGTTTTTGAATATTTTTAAGATCTTTATCTTAAAAATATAAAATCAAATCATAGTCTTAACCAAATATTATGTAAATCAAGTAAAAAGATTGCTTTTATTTTAATTAATCTTTATATTAATACAATCCAAAACAAATAAGCTGCTTTTACAATAAAAAAAGTGTCAAATTTGAGAGATTAGTGCATTTTGCTAATGCAGATCCTAAACCTGAGGCACCATTTGCATCAATTTAATTGGATCTTTTTAAATATTGAAGAAAATATTAGTTAGTCAGAAGGAAAAATAATAAAAAATATGAATAAAGAATAAATTAGTAAAAAATTTATAATAGCAAATGTTGAAAATTAAAAATAACTTAAATTAAAAAAGCATAATCAGAATCAAAAAAAAAGTAAAATCAATCAAGTAAAAAGATTGTTTTAGTTTTAATTCATTTTTATATTAATACAATCCAAAAAAATAAGCTGCTTTTACCTTAAATGAAGTGCCAAATTTGAGAGATTAGTGCATTTTGCTAATGCAGAGCCTAAGCCTGAGGCACCATCATCACCAATTTTATTTTAACTTTTTAAATGTTGAAGAAAATATTAGTTAGTTAGAAGGAAAAATAATAAAAAATATGAATAAAGAATAAACTGATAAATAATTTTTATCAGCAAATGTTGAAAAAGAAAAATGACTTAAATTAAAAAAGCATAATCTGAATCAAAAAAAAAGTAAATCAATCAAGTAAA
>JH720135.1:76134-95936 GCA_000231845.2 Tetrahymena malaccensis 436 | reverse complement strand
AGAGATTAGTGCAGTTTGCTAATGCAGAGCCTAAGCCTGAGGCACCTTCATTACCAATTTAATTGGATCTTTTTAAATATTGAAGAAAATATTAGTTAGTTAGAAGGAAAAATAATAAAAAATATGAATAAATAAATAAATTAGTAAATAATTTATATCATCAAATGTTGGAAATGAAAAATGACTTAAATTAAAAAAGCATAATCAGAATCAAAAAAAAAGTAAATCAATCAAGTAAAAAGATTGTTTTAGTTTTAATTAATTTTTATATTAATACAATCCAAAACAAATAAGCTGCTTTTACTCTAAATTAAGTGTCAAATTTGAGAGATTAGTGCAATTTGATAATGCACAGCCTAAGTGTGAAGCACCACTTGCACCAATTTTATTGGCACTTTTTATATATAGATGAAAATATTAGTTAGCAAGAAAGAAAAATGAATAAAAATATGATTAAGAATAAAAAATTAATTAATTTAAGTAAGGTTTGAAAATTAAATCAGATAAAAAACATAAATATAAATTTGATTATATTTCTTGAAAAAAAATTTAAATTGATAACAATGATAAAATAAATAAGAATAATTTTTAAATATTAAATTTACCTGAGATAAATACGGAGATGAGTATGAGTTTAAAGAGAAGAGTTTAAAAACTGTTTTAATGGTAATAGTAAAATTAAAGAGTAATTAATTACAAAATAAATACTTACATCTTCTAGCTTATTAAAATATTTATTCTATTATATCATTTATTTTGTTTTTGATTAGGTAGAAAAAATTTTATAGAAATTTAATTAATTATAAAAATTGTTAATTAATTATTAATTTTTAATAAAAACAAATTTGGATATAATATAATAGATTCTTCAAGTGTGAACTCAACACTAACTATACTTTTCAAATTTTGAAATTTTTTTTATTATTTTTTTCCATATTTTTTCCCATTTTTGTTCATTTTTAATATTTAAAAGGGTATTTTAATACATTATATTAAGGTAATTTTAAATTAATTACCAACTATTTAATATGCATATAAATTTTGAAATTAACAGCTCCTAAAAAAATAAATCATGAAATACAAAAATCTTTTATTTGAAAATTAAGAAGCTGAGTTACAGAATAGCTTGAAAATAAGAAAGCAACAGATAAATTAAAATAATACTTAAATTCTTAAATTAAATACTGAAAATCGATCAATTTTCGTTAATTTAAAAATGAAATGAAAGTCTTTTCATTCAAATTAATTTTTTAAAATATTTTTTAATAAAAGAACATATAATAGCTAGTTAGAAAATTTATTGATATCAACTTTACTCGTAATTTTATGCAATTTACTTTTTAGATTTGCAAACCATATAAATTTCAAAACAATTAAATTTAACTTAGACAAATATATAGATAAAAAATCAATCTAAATTTTACATAATAAAAATTAGGAAATAATTTTATAAAATATCATCATATTTTTTTAAAATATTTTTTATTCAATATTCTATCTCTCTTATCTTAAATTAGTATGAAATTAATCTTTTTATTTTCCAAAAATCTTTTAGATAGATTTTTTTATTAACCTTTAAGCTTGTGTTATCATAAAAATAAAAACAATTAAAAATTTAAAGAGGCTTAGAATGAATAAACTAATAATTTAGAAAAATACCCTATCAATAGCATGTATCTTAAATTTTAGAATTGCTTTAATAAATCAAGTATTCTATAATTTTCTTCACTTTCTCTAAATTCTAATTTTAAATATTGAAGGTTACTTATCTCTCCTAAATTAGTGCCAAATTTGCAAACATCAACATGAGTGAAATAAAAGAAACTTTTTTTAAATTATGAATAACCTTTTTAAAGATTTAAAAAAGATAATTTTTACTCTAAACAGAATTAAATTTAATGTATTTGTTTCATTTAACTTAAGCTAGTTATAAATTGACAAACACCTTTCGCATTAAAAGTTTTTTTCGATTTTGATCCTCTGAATTAAAATGATAAATTATGATTTGAAGTATAAAAGGAAAATTTACTTCTTTTCATTTATTATTATTTATAGGTCCTAAATAGTTTGATTTTTAGCTAATCCAGATCCTAAACTTAAAAGTCGTTAGATTTATTCACAACTGTATATTACATAAATAAATAGGTAAATGTTAGTAAATAATTTTTTTATTATTGAAAATAAACTTACTTTAGTTTCAGTACCAATTTTCTTAGTTTAGAAGTCTCAGATAATGATTATCCTAACTCTAGGTATCCATAGCTTGTAATATTTTGTCTATTTTATTAATATTTACTCTTAATATGTATGCAATATCATATTTATATTTGTATTTAATTTATATAATCTAACTAATTATTACGGTATTATGAGTTCAAGTTATTTAAGACTAACACATTATTATAATACTTGAACTAAATACTTAATGTCAGAGTCTTAGAGCCAAAAATAACTTTAATTTGATAAAAATTAAATTACAGCATGTTGATAATAGAAAATTGAATAATTTATATAGCTAACCTTAAGTTCAAAGTTAAGTTTTCTAAATTTTAAAGTTATCCTATTTACTCTAGTATTTTTGCTCCTTCTTAATATACACATTTGCCTTTAATTGAGGGAACGAAATATAAGCTTATTGAATAATATATTTTTTTATAATTTATTTCATAATGATATTTAATTTTATTACTCAACAAAAAATTGAAAAGATATCAATTGAGTCTTTTTTTAAATAGAATCTATCAAAACAGAAAATTCATCTTCACTTATTTAGTTCCTTTAAATATTGAGTGGTTATAAAATCTATTTTATTGTATTTTAAATCTAAATACATAATTTGTAAGCTTAAGTCTTTCAAATTTGTTTAATGCCTTATCTTATCTACAAACTAATTTAAGTCTTCACGGTTATAATAAATTACACTTTTAAAATAGTATAATTAATTAATCTTAAACACAAAAATATATCTTACCTTAAAGAGAGTTTTTCAGCCAATACATCTAAGTCTGAGTTGAGAAACTTTTATTCAATAAAATGAGATATATAAATTTATAATAAATAACTTTACTTGATTCTGTGGTATCATGCTTTTTTCCATTTATTTGCTTATCTACTATAACGACAGTTTTTCAGTCAATACATCTAAGTCGGAGTTGAGAAACTTTTATACAATGAATTGAGTTATATAAATCAAACAAATAACACTACTTGATTCTGTGATGTCATGTTTTTTCTATTTATTTGTTTATCTGAATTTTTTTTTAATTAAATTTTTTATTTTTTTTATTATATTAATTTTTATTTCCTCTTTTATTAATAAATATTTGTGAATAATAATTTGTTCTCACAAAAGCTAAATAAATACATCTGTTTAATAAAGCCCGCGAAAAATCTACAAGTAAATTAATAATATAGAGGGGCCTAGAAAAAATTACAAAATAAAATAAAATTTAATCATAATTTCTAATATAATTATTTATTGAATTTAAAAATTTATAAATTTATAGACGCCTACCTCTACATTTTTTAATAATCTTCTATTTTAAAAAAAAATTTAAATAAATTCATTTACATTATTTAATTTATTAGATGAAAAATATAGAGTAAAAGTTAATATCTCATATTAGTCTATATGTATTTTAATTTTTTTTCTTAAACAATTCAATATAAACTACCAATATATTTATTGAGTTTTTTAAAAATAATAAAATATTTCAATCAACTTATTGAATAATAACTATAGAAAATTATTTAGAAATTAAATAAAATTTAAAGCAAAGACTTTAATTATTATGATATTATATTATAATTAAATTATTTGATTGATATATGTAATTTAAATTTGTTTATAGAAAGTAATTAAATAGTTAATTAAGAAATGTAAATTAATATTCATTATTAGAAGTTATGCTGTTGAAAAATAGAAAAGAAATGCTTGTAATTTTTGTTTGAAGCATACATTAATACATACTTTCATATATTTATTTATTCATTAAGGATATAGAATACTAAAACATTTTTAGATATGATATTTATTGATATATTTAGAGCTTATTAAGCTATTTATTATTCACATTAAAATTTTTGGATTTAAAATCAAATTTAAAATAATATTTTTAATATAAATTTAGTCTATTTTTTCTGCTCTTTTAACACATAAATCGTGGACATAGTTTTAACTCATAAGATATTTATAGATATCTCTACGGAAAAAGGATGTGAGACGATTATAATAATTGACGAATTCCTTGAAGCCTTCATAGCCTTCATATTATGAATCATTGAAATCTTATCTTAACTAAATCAGTAATTCAAACTCTCTTTCTTTAATTTTAATTTGTTGTTGTTCTTCTAAATATGAATCATCTTATAATATATCATCGCTTGGTTTTAGTTCATCCAATTAATTTTAGAAACTTTTTTCTTCTATGTATAGATCATAATCTGTTTATGTGGGCTCATTTTGTTAGAAAAACTTATTTAAAATCAAGAATAAATCCTTTTTTTTGCGACTCCCTTTCATTCTTTGAAACATTGTGAAAGGGACTTCGGTGTCAAGAATATTTTGGTCTTTTAACTTTTTCAATCTTTTGAAATATTTTGATATAAATCCTTTAATCTAATTTTTAAATGATAACTTATCATTTTTGTTTTCAGATTCTTCTTTTTTTTCATTAGGCTTGTCTTAATTTTACTCTGCTGCTTTCTTGGAGATTTTTCTTTAATGAATCTAAGTTTGCATTTCTTTTTGAATTCTATTTCTCTTTTTTGGTTACATATCTTTTCTCTCAATAGTATCTTCTCGCGTTGATTAATCCTCATAAGTGGAGGTAGAACTAGAGATTTTATGACTGTTTTCATTTGATTATCCATTACTTTGATATTAATCTTTATTGTACTATTCATTTTATATACCACTTCTTTAATTCGTCAGGACCCCTTCTTCCAACTTGATTCTTTACATACCAATTCCTAATTCATAGTCATTATTATTCAAAATGTGATTTTCAATTTTAGACTTTAAAGGAATGATCTGACTACTTTAGGTATCTCCATTCACTTTATGATGAAAGAATAGCTAATTATCCTAAGAAAAGCTACTTTCTATTTCGTTAATGATGCCATCGCAAAACTAAGTGAATTCGTATTGAATCTTTTGCAATTATTTATCTCTTTATTAGATTATTTTATCTTTAATATATTCTAGCAAGGAGTCTATTTTGTTTTTATTAAAATCAATATTAGTTGTGCAATTATTATTTGTTTAGTAATTTAAAGGTTTGGTACTTTAACTATTTCCAAATATATTGTTGTGATTGTTATTTATCATTCTACTTTTTCTTCTCTAATTTAATTTAATTTTCCTTTATTATAAATTATTATGCATATTTATGTATGCATGAATTTAATATATTGAATTTCTTCATTCTCCAAAAAACTCTTATTTAGATAATTAAATTTGGGTTTTTCAAAGACAGATAAAAATTTATATATTAAAAAATATACAAAATTAATTGAGAAATTTTCATTTTTATTACTGTTTGCTTATCTTTTAGAAAGTGTTTTGATTTGAATACTCACTCAATTATTTTGCAAATTTTGAATCTAAAATATCTTTCTAACTATTTTTATTTTCTTCGTTCCATGCGATTATCTATTCCCTCATTTCAAAGCTATATCTACATTGTTGTATTACAATTATGATATTACACTAATAAATAATTTACTTTATAAAAAATATAATACTGCATGTAAAATTTATAATGATTTATCATTTTTTAAATTAGCATGTAAATTAATAAATTTATTAGTTTGCAACCTGTGATTTTATATGCAATTTCTTATTCATTTAAATAAGTGATCAATTCAATACAAACACATATATTAAAGCACATCATATATCATTACTCATTTACATTTTTTGAAAAAAATGGATTTTTAAAATTCAGTTTGAAATCAATCCTGATTGAATATGGTTAATATAGAGAATTTTTAGAATGATTATTTAGTGGGTATTAAATATTTTATTTGCTTACACCCAAAGAAGGATTGAATTATTTCTCTATTTATAAAATTTTTTTGTGCCAGTAAGTCAAGTTATAAAAAAAGAGACTTAAATAACTTTTATTCATTTAGAAATTTGAGAACAAAATTAATTTTAATTATTTTATGATTTATGATGCTAATAATTTTCTTATTTATTATATTTATATTTGAAAGCTAATAGAGAATTTATATAGTAGATGTTATTATTGTTAGATCATTAGATCTTTCTTAAGACTACCTTTAATTCATAAAATATTGCACGAATAGATAAAATTAATTAAAAAATCTGGTTGGTTTAAATTATTTCAGAATTAGAAAAAATAAACACTTCTATTTTGACATTTAGTAACTTTAGAAGATCAAAAATGATTTCTAAAATATTCATTCTTAACTTACATTTTCTTCACTATAATCGCTAATTTAATATATAAAAACAGACTAATTTATGATACCTTCTTCTTAAGCAGTTAAGTATATTTAAAAATCGCATATTTTTTAGATAGTAAAAAACGCTATTGAACTTTTTAAAATAGATGTAAATCTTTGAAATTAAATATTTTTCAAATGAATCCTTATTTTGAGGTATGAAAAAATATAATTAGATAAATGATAGCTTTATCAATTGTCTAAATAGATAAAAAAATTTAAAAAAAGACTGAAAAATAATAAAAATATAACCCGTACATATATACCTTTTTATTTGTTTTGGAACAGCAATATTTATTCATTTGCTGATTTAAAAAGAAAATGATCAAATATTTTCTTTGAAACATTTAAATATTCTCTGTTTTATCTTCCCAAATTTGAATATATTTCTCTAGTTAAAGATATTAAATAATATTATTAATTGATTATATAGCTTCTATCTATCTCTTAGCTAATAGTAATTATTCTCCAAATAATATTTAAAATACCTTCCTATAACTATGAATACATTTTTGTAAAAAGTAGTTTTTTATGAAAAAATGAAAAAGGTAAATCACAAATTACAGAATAAATTTTACTGTAGAAATAAATTTAAGAAAAAGAATTTATTTATTTCACAAATATGATAAAATATATATCAGATTAGCTATTTTCTTTAAAAAAATTAAAATATTCTCTTTGAAAGACTAAGTTAATATGACTAATTAAGTGTGGAATTCTCTGATTTGAGGTACCAAAAAAATTGATTAGATAATGAGTAAACTACTTTCAATTCTCATTCTTAATTGATATAAAAGATAATAGTAAAATATAAGATATTCTATTGCATTTTGATAAGAACAATATTTTTGTTAAATATAATTTTGTATCTAAAAAGAATAAATAAAAACACAAAAGCTAAATAGATATGTAGAAGATATTTTAAAGAAGAAGTTAACAAATTTTATTTATACCATTTATTTATTTCTCAAATTTCAAAAATATTAATCATATTAACTATTTTCTATAAGAAATTTCTAAATATTTATGATTTCTCATATTAAATACATTAAGCAATAAATTAATCATTATACAGATAGCTTTTTCTAATGTCCTTAACCAATATAAACAATTATCTAATACCAAATAATAATAATAATAATAATCTATATCCTATTTATATGTATTAATGTTTACCAAGTGTAATTTTATATCAAAAATTTAAAAAGAATTACAGGAATATAAAATATACGCAACAAATTTTATGGATTTGAAAAATTTAAGAAATAACATTTATTTCTCTCTTTATTTTAAAAATATATTTATCGTATTAAATATTTTCTCTAAGAAAAGCTAAATATTCTCTTAGAAAAAGACTGAAAATTAATATTTTTCTAAAATACGCAAAATTCTCTATAATTAAATTAATTAAATAGTAAAATTTATGATGAAATTGATAGTTTCTTCCAATTCACTTAAGAAAAAAATAATTAATCTTTCTATCTAGTATTAATATGAATTGTGTTTTATTAGATATAATTTTTTATAAAAAAGTTAATTCACACTAACTCTTTATTCATATATTTTGCTATTGAAACACAATTAAAAAGTATATTCAAAAACAAAAAAACCAAATTAACTATTTTTTTTAACAAAAGTAAAATATTCTGTTTGAAGAAAAGAACTAATAAATATTTCTAAATATCCTTTTAATTCTCTAATTTATTAGTATAAAAAATATATATTTTGGTACTTCTTTTATACTCTGAATAGATTGACATAATTTTTTATCGAAGGCTAAATAATAATAAAAATCTATCTGATATTGATATGAAATACACTATGTATAGTTTGCTAAAATAAAATTTCATATTAAAAATGAAAAAAATTATAAATAATAATAAACTATTGAAATAAATTTAAGAAATATGATTTCTTCTAAAAAAGTTTTAAAAATTCAACAAATCAATTATTTTATTTGAAAAACTCAAAATTTCTCTAAACAATATAAATTAATTAATCATTCCAAATTTTTAATAATTATCTAATCAAAGGATTCATTAGATATTTTTTTTTGCTGATAGATATTTTTCTTGTAGACTAAATAATAATAAAAATCTATTCCTGAAATAAGTTATGGATAGTTAAATATCAAAGCAATCTTAAAAAATGTATTGAAAATTTTCCTGTAAAAATAAATTGAACAAAGAAAATTTAGTCTTTTGCAAATTAAAATAATAGTTAATTACTTTTCTCTTGAAAAAGACTATGTTTGTTTTTAAATTTTTATCTAATTCTCTGTTTGATGCATTTAAAAATATTCAAAAATATGATTAGACAATTACTATTGTAGTTATTGGTTTAAATATGCTATAATAAAAGATTCAATAGATGTAAAGACAGTGAGGTTTGTGTGAGAGAGGATTGAAGTATGACATGACACAAAGCATTTCTCTCAATTTTTAGATAATTTTATTAATGTAAAATAAAGGGAAATATTACATTTCTTATATTTAATTTAATTTAATTAACTTGTAATAAATATTAAAAATTATCTAATTTATTTACATAAATAATCATAAAGATAATTCATTTCTAATTTTTTTTTACTAAAATACAAACTATTAATGTTTTAAATAATATTTATCACTTTATTATGTATAATCATAAAGTTATTTAAAAGATAACAAGTCTTTTAGCTTTAAGACATTTGCTCACTATTTTCAAATTTTGTGATACATTTATTTAATTTTATCTATAAAAAAAAATAAAATGAAATTGTTCTATTTTAAATACAATAATAAAAAACTTTCAAAAAAGAAATCTTTTAAATTATAATTAAGTTAACAAAAATAAGTAATATCAAAAATCAAATAACCAAATAAAAGGCTAATAAATAACTAACTAGCTAAAAAATATTTTTTAGATTAATCTTTACAAACAAAAAAAAAACTATTTTTACTTTAAATCAAGAGTAAAAATTGAGAGTTAACTGAATTTTTCTAAAGCAGTACCTAAGCCTAATGCATCATTTGCATCAATTTAATTTTCACTTTTTTATATTGGGGTAAAAATAATTAAATAATTCCAAGAAAAAATAAAGAAAACGTATTAAACATTAAGATTAATTATAAAACCAAAAGCCGATAATTAAAAATGGGTTAAATATGAAAAGAAAAAAATAGATAAATCAAAGAAATAACTAATAAATAAATAAATAAATAGATTTGTTTATATTTAAATTCTTTTTATTTTTAAAAATAGAAAACAGGAAATAAAATAAACTATTTTTTACCATAAAAAAATTTTCATATTTGAAAGATTGGTGCAGTTTGCTAAAGCAAAACCCAAGTCTGATGCACCATTTTCGCCAATTTAATTTTTGCTATTTAAAAATTAAAGAAAAATATATGTTAACTAGATAGAAAAGCTGAGTAAAAATATTAAAAAAAATAAAAATTAGCACTAACTGAAAGAAAAAAAAGTGGAATATAAACAATAACTTAAATTGATAAAAGTTTTATCAGAATCAAATAGAAAATAAATCAAATACAATTTTATGTTTTTAAATTACCTTAAATAAAGTGCTAGACTTGAGAGTTTAGAGCAGTTAGCTAAAGCACAACCTAAGCCTTTTGAACCGTTTGCACCAATATAATTGTTACTTTTTGAAAAATAAAGAAAATAAAATTAATTTGTTAGAAGAAAGTTTATCAAATATTATAATAAAATAATAAATTAATAAAATTTGAAATCAAAAATAAGTTAGTTTAATTTAAATAAAAAAACAAATAAATCAATTAATGTTAAAAATAAAAAGAGTTTTGTTGAATAAATTTGTTTAGAAACCAAAAGAGATCACAATCCAACTAAAATAAAACTATTTTTACTCCAATTCAAGAGTCAAACTTTAGAGGTTATATAAGTTTGATAAACCAGAGCCTAAGCCTGATATCCCATTTACACCGATTTAATTGCCACTATTTATACATTAAAAAATATTATTAATAAGTTAGATTTAAAAAATAAGAAATTTTTAAAAAGTAAATTAATAAATAAATAATCAAATCAAAAATTAAAAATTAATAAATGAGCTAAATAAAAACATTTATATATTTCAAATTTTTTATATTTAAAAATTTCATAATCCAAAGGAAATAAACTTTTTTTACTTAAGATTAAGTATTAAATTTGAGAGATTAGTGCACTTTGCTAAAGCACAGCATAAGCTTGAAGTACCTTCATCACCAATTTAATTCCAACTTTTTAAAAATTAAAGAAAACATAATTTTGTAGATAGATTTATAATGATTGAAGAAACTAAATATAAAATAATAAAAAAGCTATCAACATTAATAGCAAAATTTGAAAAATATGCAATCGTTATCTAAAATTATATCAAATCAAAAGCTTTAAATACAAACAATTTAGCCATTTTAAATTATTTTTTATATCAAAAAAATCATATTCCAAACATAATAAAATGTTTCACCATAAATCAAGAGTCAAATTTAAGAGATTACTACAGTTTGCTAAACAATCACCTAAGCCTAATGCACCGTTTGCACAAATTTAGCAAGCACTTTTTAAATATTAAAAAAATTTGTTAGTTATACATTTTTTACTATAAATTTATTTATAAAATTTGAAAAATTTAAATTAAAAACTTGTTGAATTTAACTAATTTTTATTTTAGAAGCAATTATTTAATAAAAATTATTATCAAGATATAATTTAGTAAGCTAAATTTTCTAATAAAATATTAAATTTTAGTCTAAAATAATGATTAGACCGCATATACCTATAAAAATTACATAGAGGTCTCCATCATTTATTTTTTTATTAGGGAAAATGAAGAAAGTAAATGAAATAATATTTTTAGAAATTAATTCAAATACAAAATTAAAAATATTTTAATCAAAAAAAATTCAATCAAATTCAAAAAAGTAATTAAATCAAATAAAAAAACTAAAAAATAAAAATAGTTTTTTTGTTTTAAATTCAATTTTAAATTAAAAAATAATATCAAAATATTAAAGAAAAAAAAATTTTACTTAAGATAAAGTACCAAATTTGAGAGATTAGCACAGTTTGATAAAGCTTAACATAAGCCTGATGCACCATTTGAATTAATTTAATTTTCACTTTTAAATAATTTAAGAAAATTTAATTTAATATAAAAAATTTAATTGTTAGAAAAATGAAGAAAAAATATGAAATCATAAATAAAAAGTTGATAAATCAAAATAAAATGTTCTTAAATAAAGAGAATTATTTTAATTTTATAATAAGAAACATGAAAGAAATAAGTAATTTTTTACGATAAATCAAGTGTCAAATATGAAAGATTGCAGTTTGATAAAGTAGAACCTAAATACGATGCACCATTTGCACCAATTTAATTCCAGCTTTTTAAATATGAACAAAATATATTTTTTAATAACACAGAAAAAATAAAGAAAAATTTGAAAAATTTCTAAATTAAAATGAAAGCAAAGGTTGTAAATTAAAAATCATTTTAAAAAAATAAAGTTAGTTTGTTTAAAGATTAAATTTATTTTAAGAAATACCATAATCCAAAAAAAAATCATCTCACCTTAAATTAAGTGTTAAATTTGAAAGTTTAGTATATGATAATGCAGCAAAGCTTATGCAAGATGCATCTTCATCTCCAATTTTATTCCAACTTTTTAAATATTGAAGACAATAAAATGATTTAATTACAAATAAAATAATTAATTTTGTTACCTTAAATCAAGTATAAAATTTGAGAGATTAGAGCATTTTGATAAAGCAAAAGCTAAGCCTGATATACCTTTTGCACTAATTTAATTGCCACTTTTAAATATTGAAGAAAATATAATTAGTTTGTAAGTAAGTTAGAAAAAACTAAGAATAAATGTTAAATAATAAGAAATTTATGATTAATTAAAGAAAAAATTAACAATTAAATTTTTAATAAGTAATCAGAATCAAAAATAAAATCAAAAAGTTAATAAATAAAATAGTTTTTTTGTTTTTTAAAAGTTTTATATTAAATAGCATGACAATTTTAAATAAATAAACTGTTTTACCTTAAATTAATCGTCAAATTCTAGAGGTTAATGTAGTTTGCTAAAGCAGAAATTAAGAGGGATGCACCTTGATTATCAATGTATCTACGTCTGCTTAAGCGTGAATAAAGTATAACGAGTAAGTAAGAAATAAAAATGAAAAGTAAATTTTAAATAAAAAAAATGAATAAAAAGAATTATTTTAAAATTGAAAAAGATTTAAATTTAAACTAAAAAAAATTTGAATCATAAAAAATCTAAAAGGCAAGAATATTTGTTAAAAATAAGATTTAACTTGCAAATTAATAAATAAAATTAACTTGAGATAAATATGGAGATCAGTAAGAGATTAAATGGATGAGCTTAAAAACTATTTTAGTAATATAATAAATTTAAAGTATAATTAATTAAAAAATAAATAAATAATTACATCATCCATATTATAGAAATATGCATTCTATTTTATCATTTTTTTTATATCTTGTAAAAATTTTATGTAATTTTAATTTAATATCAAAAATAAATATAAAGAATTTAAGCATAAAACATAAATAATTAGCTGCAAATATGTGTGATCAATACATAAATTTGCTTAATACCAAATAAGTCTGTTGTATTAAAAACAGAGCATGAGTCTAAAAATTGTGAATATTAATTAATGGATTATCGCTTGAAACCTTGATTTTGAGGTCTCATAAAGCTAAAATTTGTATTAATTCATATATGTGTTCATAATATTAATGCAAAAAAAATAAGTTAAAAAGATAATATACATAAATTAAAAACTAAGATATTATTAAAATCACTAGTAATTTTTTAGCTGGCTGCTTTACTTACTATACATAAATAATATACTAAAAAGATATATAAGCAATAATATCAATAGGATGTAAAAATATTAAAATATTTTTAAGGGGTTTTTATTGATTCATTTGAAAATAGCCAAACTATTTAACAAATTTCATTCAATACAAATGTACCTTATTATCCTAACCAATATCATATTTATAATATTAAGAAGTTGAATAAAAATATTAATAGTAATGATTTTCTAAATAAATTAAGATTTTATTTGTTTTATTAATAAATAATTTAATAATTGATTAAATATTAATATTAAAGAAACCTTTTTTGAATCATAAAATAAATATTACACTTACACAAAATTTATCAATCAAAATCTTAATTATTTTTATTTGCTTACTAAATATTTAAATATTTTGTAAATTAATTCATCTAAGTCATTACCAAAATGTCAAAAATATATTAAGTTTTATTTTTAATATAAGTTAAAAAATTTAATTTTCTTTTGATGATAAAATGGGTAATATTAACTAATTTTTTATAATTGTTAGGGATCGACCGAATATTTTAATATTTGGATTTCAGTCTTGATTTAAGTTCCATTATTCGATTGGTAAAATTTAGAGTAAGATTTTTGAATTATTCGGTATTCGGTTATTTTTAAAAAGTGACTATCCCTAATAATTATACAAATAAATTTGCTTAAAAAATTATATTTTCTCCTATAAAACTTCAACTTTTATTAATAATTTATTTATTTATTTAATAGATTAATAGACTTATTAGAAATACTAATAAAATTAATGATGATGACAGATATTGGGTAATTAATTGAATAAATATTCAATATTATTTATTAATAATAATCACATATTTTTAATAAATCATATATTTCCAAACTAGTTATCCACAACATTGTTGTTTTCTTCTCAATCTTTAATGAATTTATAACTGATTGGACTGTAAAATAATTTATTTAACTCACTAGAAAAATAATCTTCTCAATCTTTGATAAATTTATAACTGGTTGGACTGTAAAATAATTTATTTAACTGACTAGAAAAATAACAAAATAAAGATGCCTTTCTGAAAAAATTAATAAAATTAATGATGACGACAGATATTGAGTAATTAATTGAATAAATATTCAATATTATTTATTAATAATAATCTCATATTTTTATAAGTTAATAAATCATATATTTCCAAACTGGCTACCCAAAATATTGTTGTTTTCTTCTCAATCTTTGATGAATTTATAACTGATTGGTCTGTAATATAATTTATTTAACTCACTAGAAAAATAACAAAATAAAGATACCTTTCTGAAAAAATTAGATGCGAGAATTTTATTTGTTTTAGATGATAAAATTAGCAAAATATTTTTGAAATAATAAATTTTAATAGAGCAGATAACTCAATTTTATTAAAGATCTATTCTTTTCTCCTATAAAGTTTAAGCTTTAATTAGTGATTTTTGTTGTTGTGAGTTTATTTGAATTTCATCTTCTTATTAATAAAATGGGAAACTATTAAAAATCCAACTAATGTTATTTCTTCAAATCATTTATTTACAAATCCTTCGCATATTTTTAAATATTATTTATATTAAAGAGATAAAATAGGAAAATTTGATTATTATCAAGTTTTGATTTCTGAAATTCTATCCATACAAATATTTCTTTTAGCAATAAATAACTTTTGTGAATAAAGTAACTATAAATAATATAACAAATAAGATTTTTTGAATGGTTATTAGCTTTTTCATATACTTTAAATTAATAAGATTTTATTTTTATTTACAATTCATAAATAATTATTTTACCATAACATTTTTTTGTTGGTAGTAGTTAATAAATTGAACTATTTACCAATAAGTACTCTAAATTTATGATATAAAAAAAAGTTTATTTTGGTTATGTCTATGAAAATCAGATTCTGCTATTCCCTTAAAAATAATGAAAAAAATACTTTATTGAGAATTGCAAAATAGATATCGTTGTTACTATGAAGACAATCATGATTGGAAAGTTGTAGCATTATTATTTGAGATTAATTAATTTTAAAAGCTTACACAGAAAAAAAATAGTAAAAACTCACAAATTTTTCATTTTAAATAGAAAAAGAAATCAGATTAATTTTGATAATTAAATAATTAATTAAAAAAAGATAGATCATGATAAAAATATTGGCTTTTTCTCTTTTAGCTTTAATAAGTGTACATTTATGTGAAAATGATAGCACATAGATAATAAAATAAATACTCACAAAATAAAGAATATAATTTGTATACAAATCTTAGTGTTTCTAAATAAATGGTCCTAATAAAGCAAATATTACACTTTATCTTGAAAATATGACTATTTAGGATAGCTTCGTTATCTAACAAAAAGATTTTGATACATATTTCTAAGAATTAACCTTAAGGAATGTCGTTATTGATATAAATGTTAAAGTATTATTTAGTTTGAGTGCATAAAATCACTTTATAATAAACCAATTAAAATTTGAAAATGTAACATCATCAGCTCAACCATTTTAAGTTTTTGATGTGAATAGTTTTTATTTTGTAAGTGGCTATATTATAAATAGTTATCTTTATAACGGATTTGGTTTGTTTTAAAATATTACAGATTTTAAAGTGAGCAATAAGTTTGTTGATATTAACACACTTCAAAATTTAAATCAATTATTTTATTAATTTAATGATATTTTAGCTGTAAATATGATAAACTGCACTTTTGGAAATTATTAGAACCCCTATTATGATATAAAACCTATTGATTAAGGCAATACAAACTTTAAAAGTTAAAGCTTTAATAGAAGTAGTAATGACTAAATAAAAAAATATTTTAATTTTATTTAGCTATAACATATTTATAAAAATACATATAAAGATTATTATCTATAGAATATACAGGCTGATTTTGAAAACCTAAATTTAAGATTTCTACTAATTACAAAGACATAGAATAAGCGTATTCATATTATTAATTCTTTATTTAAGAATATGAATAGCATAGACTCAGGTGGCTGCATTAGTAATTAAGGAAAAACCTTACTTTAGTTTTCAAATACAATCTTTGATTCTTGCTAAAGCGGAATGTTTGGTGGTGCAATATATTCACTTGGAATAAATGTTACAGATCAGCTAATAATAAAGAATTCTAGAAGTAAAATTGGAGGAGGAATTTTTGTTTGCAATGAAGTTTGCTGGGTTGGTGGTGGTTTGGATAAAATTAATTATTTTAATAATACAGCTACTATATCTTCTTAGCAATATTTTAAGTGTACGTCTTAGCCATACAATTCTTGGGTTGGTTGTAATTTATTTGAATTAGACTCAATTTATGAATTAAATCAGTAGTTGATGAATACACCTTATTACTAAGCATAAAAGAAAGTAAAAGTTAATTTCAATGGTACAACTCCTCAAATATACTTCAGTGAGATATTTTTATTTAAAATTATTATAATTAGGTTAAAGGTAGAATATAGATGTCCAGAAAAATAATTTCCTTAGCTTTGCAGTGTTAGGGAATTTAGCGAAGACTAATTTATTGGAAATCTCTATAATTACATTCATAAAGATTACTAATCATACTTCTATAATTATGAAATACCTAATATAAATTATCCTTATGTTTTGACAAGTTATAATTAAGCTTTCGATTGCTAATTAGATATAGGGTGGAACTTTATTTTTATTATTAATCTTTTTCAGGCAAAAAATGCTGTAATAAACTCAAGAAAAGGTTGCTTTTACCCTACAAGTATTTGCGAAAAAGGAATGTAAAAATGGATAAATTAATAATAACAAGCTGAATGTAAATATTGTGATATTGGGAGTTGTAGCGAGAGCATTGAGGATAATTGTGAAATATGTAATACTGATAAGTTTGATAAGTGCTATGCAAAAGATTCGTATCTAAAAAATAATTTTTGGAGACCTTAAAATTCAAAATTTAATGATATTTATTTTTGCTAATTAAATTAGCAAAGCTGTCAAGGTGAATAAAGATCTGGGTATGGAAATGATTTATGTTCTGAAGGTTATATAGGAGCTTAGTGCTTAACCTGTGATATCCATGGATAGTTTTGGAATGGAGAGTAATATGGGTCGTAAGGGAATTTCTAATGTGCGAAGTGCAGTTCTCTCAATCACAACAATACGCTTGTTTACTTATCATTATTAACAATTCTTTTCATATTCTTCTTCACAATAATAAGCAGTTTTAAAAGAATGAGAAAGCAAGTGTACAGAAGATACCTTTCTTTCTACATGAAAAAGATATACATAGGATCAAGTTTCATTAGATAGAGTTAGGCATCTGTCTATACAAAAATACTTATGTTTAATTTCTAGATGTATCTCTTTACTTATTATTTTGTGGACTTTAACAAATATGACTCTTCTATCCATAGTACCATTTACAATTTTTTCAATCCTTTGTAAAGTTAAGGAGGAATTTCATATGATTGCTTTCTCATTCAATTCTTTCCTAGTACTGAAAATTTAGGATTTATCAAACTATTGATTTCTATAATTTCTCCTCTAATACTAAACTTTTTCTTTTGGTTGGTAATTGCTGTTTATAGCTGTTTTAGATAAAAAAATTACCAATTTTTACTTATCAACAGTTTTATTTACAGCATAATTTTTGTTTTTTAGTCAACAATTATTTAATACTGCATTGAGTCTAATGTGTGCATCAAGCTATCTACAAATGAGGAATATTTAATGATCGATACTAGGATTAATTGCAAAGATGATTACTGGATTGGCTTAATGAAATATTTAAGCATTCCTCCTTTAATAATATATATTTTTGCTTTTCCAATTTTTCTTTTTAGATATATTTTTGTAAACAGAGAGCATCTAGAAAAAAGCAAGATAATTATCACTTTTGGGTTTATGTATGACGAATACAAAAGAAAATACTTTTACTGGTAGTTTATAAAATTGTTGCTCACTACATTTTTATCAGTATTAATTTCCGTTGGAAAAACTAATATAGTTTTATGTTGCTAAACATACTGTGCAATCCTATGCTTATATTCTGTTTCTATAATTTATTGCAAACCTTTCTAATAAATTGAGATGAATAAAGTAGAATTAATCTCTATTATTTTATCAATATTATACGTTTTATCATCAACATGTCTACAAATAGAATTTAATACAGAAAATAAATATGATTAATATTAAGTCGGTAGAATCACAGCTGAAATATTTTATTATTTGATATTGGTTTGCTAGTTTATTTTCTATTTTTGTGTTATAGGCTTGATCCTAAAATCAGTGTTTTACATTTCAGTACAAAAATTATTAAAATTTAGATTTTTCTAGAGGTTTACAAGACTATTTTCAAGGGCATAACATGAAATATATTCTAAAAACCTTATTATTAACTTGTAGAAATTTAGATAAGTTGTAAAATATATTATGATAAATCAAAATGTTATTTTTCTAACGTGGCATAAGGAAAGTTCTTTTGATTCTTTAGATAGAAATAATGACATGGAATAAGAGTGAATAAGTAAATAAATTAAATAAATATTTTGAATTCGTTAAAGTATATTTTATTGTATTAATTTGATGTATTTGAAAATAAAATTTCCATTAGATAGATAAAGATATTTTTAAATAATTTTTATTTTGATGAGTAAAATATTTTTTACTTTATTCTTTATTCGAAAAATTATTATAAGATTCTTAAAATAATATCACTTACCCACGCTAACCTAAATATCCTCACATTCTATTCATTTTAATTCGTTTATAAAAATCAAATATAGGCTTTTAAGAAAGAGTATTTACAGCGTTTTGTTGATAAAAATATTTTTAAAAAAAATAAAATAAGCATTAATAAACTGTTTTATAAATGAATTTATTATTTATTTTTAATCTAGAAATCTTTATTAATACAAATCAAATATAGGTTCTTAAGAGATATTATTTATAGCATTTTATTGAGATAAATAATTTTATTATTATTAAATTAAAAATATTTTGGTATTTTTTTAATTTAGTGAAACAGTTTTGAAATTAAAAAAGATAATATAATATGTAAGCAAATTTAAATAAATTTTATTAAGAAAGAGTCAAAAAATAGTTTTAAAACTAAAAAACAAGTAGAACTTAATATAATATTGAATCAAAAATTGCAATAATTTTTAAAATGTAAGAATTTATTTATTATTAATAAATATTCTTAATAAAATATTTTATTGAATTTTAATTTAAGTTTTAAATAAAATCAATTTTAATACAAACTTAAAAAACATATAAAAAATAATAATATTTTTAGAAATTCAATATTTAATTAATTCATTCTTAATTAATATCACTTTCGCTAATACATGAATTTGTAATTGGTTCATTCATAAGATTAATATTTTAATCAATCATGATACATACAACTGCTTATCTAAATTTCTACAAATTTATCTCAAGGCCTTTAGAGTAAGCTTCAAGTTTAACACTTGGAAATA
>JH720135.1:54449-65435 GCA_000231845.2 Tetrahymena malaccensis 436 | reverse complement strand
TTTTTAATTTAAGTTATTTTTCATTTACAACCTTGCTTAAATTATTTACTAGTTTGATTCTAACTAACTAACTAATATTTTCTTCAATATTTAAAAAAGTTACAATTAAATTGGTAAAAAAGGTGCCTTAGGCTTAGGTTCTGGATTAGCAAAGTGCACTAATCTCTCAAATTTGACTATTAGTCTCTTGTAAAAATTACTTATTTATTTTAAATTTGTGAAATTTATTTATATCAAAATGAGTTAAAAGAAAAACAATTTTTTTGTTTATTTATTTAGTTTTTGATTCTGATTATGCTTTTTTAATTTAAGTTATTTTTCATTTACAACTTTTGCTTAAACATTTTACTAGTTTGATTAATCTTGATTAATATTTTTTATTCATTTTTCCTTCTAACTAACTAATATTTTCTTCTATATTTAAACAGTAGAAATTAAATTGGTATTGAAGGGGCCTCAGGCTTATGTTCTGGATTAGCAAAGTGTACCTATCTCTCAAATTTGATTCTTATTCTCGGGTAAAAACAGCTTATTTGTTTTAGATTGTGATATTTATTTATATCAAAATGATTTAAATGAAAAACAATTTTTTTTCTTCAATTATTTATTTATTTATTTAGTTTTTGATTCTGATTATGTTTTTTTAATTTAAGTCACTTTTCATTTACAACATTTGCTTAAATCGTTTACTAGTTTGATTATTCTTAATTCATATTTTTTATTCATTTTTCCCTCTAACTAACTAATATTTATTTCAATATTTAAAAAAGTTACAATTAAATTGGTGATGAAGGCGTCTCAGGCTTAGGCTCTGAATTAGCAAAGTGCACTAATCTCTCAAATTTGACTCTTGATCTCGAGTAAAAATAGTTTATTTGTTTTATAATTGTGATATATATTTATATCATTATGAATTAAATGAAAAATAATATTTTTCTTTACTTATTGAGTCTTTGATTCTGATTATGTTTTTTTAATTTAAGGTATTTTACATTTACAATCTTTGCTTAAACATTTAACTAGTTTGATTAATCTTAATTCATATTTTTTATTCATTTTTCCTTCTAACTAACTAATATTTTGTTCAATACTTAAAAAGAAACGGTTAAATTGGTGATGAAGGTGCCTCAGGCTTAGGCTTTGGATTAGCAAGGTGCACTAATCTCTCAAATTTGACTCTTAATCTCTCGTAAAAACAGCTTATTTGTTTTAGATTATGAAATTTATTAATATCAAAATGATTTAAAAGAAAAACAATTTTTTTTCTTTAATTATTTATTTAGTTTTTGATTCTGATTATGTTTTTTTAATTTAAATCATTTTTAATTTCTAACCTTTGCCTAAACATTTTACTAGTTTGATTATTCTTAGTTCATATTTTTATTAATATTTCCTTCTAATTAACTAATATTTTCTTCAATATTTAAAAAGTCTAAATTATATTGGTGATGAAGGAATCTCAGACTTAGGTTCTGAATTAGCATAGTGCACCAATCTCTCAAATTTGACTCTTAATCTCGAGTAAAAACAGCTTATTTGTTTTAGTATTGTGATATTTATTTATATCAAAATGATTTAAAAGAAAAACAATTTTTTTTCTTCAATTATTTATTTATTTATTTAGTTTTTGATTCTGATTCTGTTTTTTTAATTTTAGTCATTTTACATTTACAACATTTGCTTAAACTTTTTACTAGTTTGACTAATCTTAATTCATATTTTTTATTCATTTTTCCTTCTAACTAACTAATGTTTTGTTCAATACTTAAAAAGAAACGGTTAAATTGGTGAAGAAGGTGTCTCAGGCTTAGGCTTTGGATTAGCAAAGTGCACTAATCTGTCAAATTTGACTCTTAATCTCTAGTAAAAACAGCATATTTGTTTTAGATTATGATATTTATTTAAATCAAAATGATTTAAAAGAAAAATAATCTTTTTTCTTTAATTATTTATCTGATTATATTTTTTTAATTTAATTCATTACATTTACAACATTTGCCTAAACTTTTTACTAGTTTGATTAATCTTAATTCGTATTTTTTATTCATTTTTCCTTCTAACTAACTAATATTTTCTTCAATATTTAAAAAGAGACAATTAAATTGGTGACGAAGGTGCCTCAGGCTTAGGTTCTGAATTAGCATAGTGCACTAATCTCTCAAATTTGACTCTTAATCTCTAGTAAAAACAGCTTATTTGTTTTAGATTATGATATTTATTTATATCAAAATGATTTAAAAGAAAAACAATCTTTTTTCTTTAATTATTTATTTAGTTTTCGATACTGATTATGATTTTTTAATTTAAGCCATTTTACATTTACAACCATTGCTCAAACTTTTTACTAGTTTGTTTAATCTTAAATCTTAATTCATATTTTTTATTCATATTTCCTTCTAACTAACTTATATTTTCTTCAATACTTAAAAAGAGACAATTAAATTGGTGATGAAGGTGCCTCAGGCTTAGGTTCTGGATTAGCAAAGTTCACTTATCTCTCAAAATTGACTCTTAATCTCTCGTAAAAACAGCTTATTTTTTTTTAATTGTTATATTTATTTATATTAAAATATATTAAAACGAAAAAAATATTTTTACTTGTTTTTTTTTACTTTTTGATTCTTATTATGATATTAATTAAATATTTTTAAGATAAAGATAAATAAAAAGAAATAAAATATGATTAATTAAAAATTTAATTAAAATAATTTTTTATTTTTTATTTTATTTATCAAATAATTAAAATATTTATTCTGATTATTTTTTAATTATACCTAAAATCTATCATAGTGTAAATCATATTAATGTCTACATGAAAAAAAAACTATTGAGGAAGTGCCTTAAAGTTAAAAGATTAGTTGCTAAAAATATAATTTTATGATAAACAAAAATGAAGCTTAGAAGAAGTATCATTCTTTTGTCAGCAATAAACTTTGCAGAGGAAAATTTTTGTATTAAAAATATATAAGAATTATAATAAGAGAAATTATGGATACATTTTTAAGCTAAAATTTATATTTTATATTTATGAAAGAAATAAACAATCAATATTCATTTGTGATAATAAATAAATAACAAATACAGATAGAATCGATAAATTGAAAAAAATTTCTAAATATAAAATAAATAAATTTATTATCTTTATTTTTTATATTTTTAAAACTAAAAATTTAATTTAAGGATTATTTATATTAAATCAAATTAAATAAAATGGTAGATTAATAAAAAGACTATTAAAAGCTTATTTTTTAGTTTATTTTAAAATAAGATTTAAATTTTATAATTCTTGATAGTTTTTTACTATTTTAAATATCTATCTTGACATTAAAATCAATTTAATTAAAAATGAAGTAAAAATTTTTATGTGCATTTCTTAATTTTGTTGAACTTTTAAGAGCGTTAAATTAGGGCAGAACAACTATACTTGATCCTATATAAAAATTATTTTCATAAAGTCTGTATTTAATGGGTATTTTAAATTTATTTATTCTTTGTATCCAAATAAATTCATATTAATTGTAATTTAATTAATTAAATTAAGATAAAATTGTTTAAAATTATTTATAAAAAAGAAATGATATAATAGAATAAATATTTTGACTATTTTGAATATGTTATTATTTATTTTTTAATTAATCATCATTTAACTTTATTTTTTAATATTAAAAAAGTTGTTAAACTCTTCGCTTTAATCCCGAACTCATCTCCATATTGATCTAAGGTAAATTAAATTTATTATTTTTTCTTATTTATTTGATTGTTAGTATTAAATTAAGTTTTATTTTTTAAGGAAGTATTCTAATAAATATCTCTTTTTATTTATTCAATAAATTAGTATGCTATTTCTTCATATTTTTCATTTTCAAATTTTGCTTCAATTCCTTATTAGCTTTTCTAACTAATTAACAAACAAACTAATTATATTTTCTTCAATATTGAAAAAGCGGTCATGAAATTGGTGCAAATGGTGCCTCAAGCTTATGTTTTGTATTAGCAAATTGTACTAATCTGGAAAATTTGACAGTTGATTTAAGGTAAAAGCAGCATATTAATTTTGGATTTTGATATTTTTTGATGTAAAAAAATATTTAAAATAAATATAATCTATTAACTTATTAGCTTTTTATTTGATATTGATTGTGATTATGTCTTTTATAAGAGTTATTTATAATTTTCAAATTTTTTTTGTTTATTATTTTCTTATTATTTCATATTTTATCTTCAATATATTTTAAAAGTTTTAACTAAATTGGTGATAACGATATCTCAGACTTAGGTTCTTCAGTAGCAAACTGTACTAATCTCTGTAGTTCAACACTTAATTTCAGGTAAAAGCAACTTATTTCTTTTAGATTGTGGCATTTTTAAATGAAAATCTATTTAAAACGAAAATACACTTTTAATTTATTAACTTTTTATTTGATTTAAATGAATTTTGTTTTTTTAATTTATTTAATTTTTACTTTTTAAATTTTGCTTTATTTTCTTCAATATTTAAAAAGTGGAAATTAAATTGGTGACCAAGGTGTTTTAGGCTTAGGTTCTAAATTAGCAAAATGCACTAATCTCTCTAGTTTGAAACTTGACTTAAGGTAAAAATAGCTATTTTTTAATATTAAAATATATGTAAAACTATACTATTCTTTAATCTTTTAAATTTTTTATAATTAATTTTTTATTTTGAATATGTTTTTTTTTTTAATTTAAATCACTATTAATTTTAAACTTTAATTTCAATTATGTATTTATTAGCTTTTTTTTTATATCATATTCTTTTATTATTATCCTTCTAACTAAGTAATAAATTTTCTTCAACATTTTTAAAGTTATAATCAAATTGGTGCTAATGGTACATCAGGCTTAGGTTCTGGATTAGCAAAATGCATTAATCTCTCAAATTTAGCACTTTTTTTTTCGTAAAAACAGCTCATTTTCTTTTGTATTGTGATATTTTTTAACATCAAAATTGATTTTTAATAATATTTACTTTATTAGCTTTTTATTTAGTTGATTTGCATCATTTTTTTAATTTAAACCTTTGTTTTTATTATTTCTTATTTTTTCTTTGTTTTTTCTAATTAATAATTTACTAATAAACTGATATTTATATTTTGTTTAATATTTAAAAGTCGTAATTAAATTGGTGATGACGGTGTAATAGTTTTGGGTTCTAGTTTAGCAAACTGCATTAATCTCTAAAATTTAACACTTTGTTTAAAGTAAAATAACTCATTTACTTTGAATTGTGATACTTTTTAAATTAAAAAAATATTCAAAACAAATATAATTTTTTAATTTATTAACAATTTATTTGATTATTATGTTTTTAATTCTGGATATGTTTTTTTTTTAATTTAAATTATTTTTGATTTCACCTCTTCCTATATTGTTTATTTATTTCTTATTATTTTATATTTTTTCTTACTAACTTTAACTAATTTTATATTTTTTAAATACTTAAAAAGATCCAATTAAATTGGTAATAAAGGCATGTCATGCTTAGATTCTGTTTTAGCAAATTGCACTAATATTTCAAATTTAACTCTTAATTTAGCGTAAAATATCTTATTTTTTTTGGATTGTAATATTTTTTAATATCTAAATTGGTTATTAAAAAATTTATATTTATCTATTTGCTATTTTTTTAATTTGTTTGTGTTTTATTTTAAATTATTTTTATATTTTAAGTTTAGTATTTTTTAATTTTTGATTTTATTTTTAGATATTTTTTTATAAATTTAATTATTTTTTCTCTGTTTACCCTTCTATTTTCTATTAATTAATAATTATTTTTTCTTCAAAATTAAAAAAAGCGATAATTAAATTGGCGACGAAGGTACCTCAGTCTTAAGCGCTGCATTAGCCAACTGCATTAATCTCTCAAATTTGAAACTTGATTTAGAGTAAAAATAGCTTTATTTTATTGTTGTGATATTCTTAATATCAAAATGGAGTTTAAAAAATACTCATTTTATGTTTATTAATTTCTTATTTGATTTATTTACTTACGTTTTGATTCTTGGTTATGTTTTTTTTCAATTTAAATCATTTTTAATTTTCAATTTTTATTTTTATTAATTTTCAGTTTATTCTTATTTTTCTTCATTATTCCTTCTAGTTGGCTAATAAACTAATAATTATATTTTTCTTCTATATTTCAAAAGTTAAAATTAAATTGGTGATGAAGGTTCCTTAAGCCTAGGTTCTGGATTATCAAAGTGTACTAATCTCTCAAATTTGGGTCTTAATTTAGAGTAAAAACATCTTATTTTACTTGTATTTTGATATTTTTTAATCTTAAAATTGATTTAATTTACAGCTTTAGAACCAATTAATTAATAATATCTTATCATTAATTCACATAATTAACTAATAAACTAATCCGATTTTCTTCAACATTTAAAAGCTTCAATTAAATTGGTGATAAAGGTTCCTAAGATTTAGGTTTAGCATTATCTAGCAGCACTAATCTCTCAAATTTTACACTTCGCTTATTGTAAAAAAAGCTTATTACTTTTAGTTTATGATATATTTTTTATTCAAAATGGCTTTTAAGCAAAAATTATCTTTTAATGTGATTTATTTTTATTTTAATTATATTTATGTTTTTTTATTTAAGTTATTTTTAATATTCAACTTTTTCTTATATTATTTATTAGTTTATTCTTATTTCATATTTTTTCTTCCATATTTAAAAAGGTCAAATTAAATTGGTAACAAAGGTGCCTCGGGCTTAGCTTTTGCCCTTGCAAATTGCACTAATCTCTCAAATTTGACAATTTTTTTATAGTAAAAATAATTTATTATGTTTTTGTTATACTTATTTCATATTCTTTCATTGTTTTTCCTTCTATCTATTAAATAAGCTATTATTTATATATTCTGCTATATATAAAAAGTCAAAATGAAATTGATGAAGAAGGTACTTAAACATTAATTTCTGCACTATCAAACTGCATAAATCTCTCAAAATTGACACTTGATTAAATGTAAAAATAGCTTATTTCTATTTGTTTATGATATTTTTAAATATCAAAATGGATTTATAACAAAAAAACTCTTAAATTTTTAATCTTTTATATTTGATTTATTGACTTTTTGATTCTCCTAAGGTTTTTTATAAATTATTTAAAATTTTTGTTTTTGCTTATTAATTTCTTATTATTTCATATTTTTTCTTAGTTTTTCTTTCTAATTAACTAATAAACGAATATTGATTTTTTTAAATATTTAAATAGTTAAAATGAAATTAGTGATGAAAGTGCATGTGTCTTAGGTTCTGCTTTAGCAAAGTGCACTAATCTCTCAAATTTGACACTTTATTTAAAGTAAAAATAGATTTATTTGGATTGTGGTATTTTTACATCAAAATGGTTTAAAACAAAAACATTTTTTTATAATTAGCTATTTATTATTTGATTTAAACATTTTTTTTTAATTTCCAACTTTTGCTTCAAAAAATATTTATTTCATAATTTTCTTTATTTTTACTTCTAACTAACTAATTAATTAATTAATAAATATTTTTATTTTAATATTAAAAAAGTTATAATATTATTGGCTCAATAGGTGCCTCAGGTTTAGGTTAGGCTTTAATAAATTGCAAAAACCTCTCAAATTTGATATTAGATTTAAAGTAAAAATAATTTATTTCTTTTTAATTTTTGATATTTTTAATCTTAAAGCAAAAATAAATACTCTTTTAAATTATCTTTCTATTAAATTTATATAATTTTTGATTTTGACTATTCTTATATTATAATTTAAGTCATATTTAGTTTTTAGCTAGTTGAATAATTAATTAATTAATTTATTATTTTTTCATAATTTTTCTTCATTATTCCTTCTAAATACTTATTAAACAAATAATTTTATTTCTTCATATTTAAAAGTGATAACAAAGTTGGCGATAAAGGCGCTTTAGGTTTAAGCTCTGCATTAGCAAAGTGCTCTAATCTCACAAATTTGACAATTTGTTTATAGTAAAACAGCTTTTTTGATTAGGATAATTTAAAGTCAAAATTTTTTTGATTTAAATTATGCTTTATTTTAATTTAATCAATTTTAAATAATCATGATTTGAATTAATTATTTATTAATTTCTTATTATTTTACATTTTTTCTACATCTCTCTTTCTAACTAACTCATCAACTAATTATACTTTCTTCAATATTTAAAAAGTAATAATTAAATTAGTGACGAAGGTACCTCAGACTTAGGCTCTGGATTAGCAAATTGCATTAATCTCTCAAATTTGACTCTTGATTTAATGTAAAATTAGTTAATGTATTTCTTTTGGATTGAGATATTTTAAAAATTAAAATGAAATTAAAATAAAAATACTTTTTACTTTATTAGATTTTTATTTGGTTTCTTTACTTTTTGATTCTGATTATTTTTTGAGTTTCAATCATTTTTAATTTTAAACTTTTGCATTCATTTTTTTTGTATTATTTCATATTTTTTCTTCGTTTTTTAAAAATATTAAATGAACTAATTATATTCATTCAATATTAAAAAAGGTCCAATAAAATTGGCTCAAGTGGTGCTTAAGGCTTATGTGCTGTTTTAGTAAACTGCACTAATCTCTCAAATTTTACACTATTATTAGAGTAAAAATTCCTTATTTCTTTTCTTCGACTATGATTTTCTTTAATATCTAAATGGATTTAAAACAAAATGTTTCTTTTATTAGCTTTTTATTTGATTTATTTGCTTTTTTATTCTGATTATATTTTTTTAATTTTCAAATTTTGTTTCAATCATTATTAAATTTTTTACAATTTCAAATTTTTTCTTCATTTCTTCTATATAAACTAATAATTTAATAATATATTTTTCTATTTTAAAAAGTCGTAATTAAATTGGTGATGAAGGTGTCTCAGGTTTAGGTTTTGCCTTAGCAAATAGCACTAATCTCTCAATATTAAAACTTTGTTTAAGGTATTAAAAATAATTTTTAATTTTTAAATTTTTCTTCAATTATTTATTATTTTAAATTGTTTCTTCATTTTACCTTCAACTAACTAATAAACTAATAATGATATTTTCTTTATATTTAAAAGTGATAATTAAATTGGTGATAAGGGTGCCTTAGCCTTAAATTCTGGATTAGTAAGCTGCACTAATCTCTTAAATTTGACTCTTGATTTATAGTAAAAACGCTTATTTCATTTGGATTTTGAAATTTTTTTATAATGAAATAAATTTATAACAAAATAATTTTTTATTAATAAGATTTTTATAATTTTATTTTTTTTAATATAAATTCAAAACAAAAATTATTTTTATTTAATTTAAAATATTTATTGATAGATTCAATCAACTTAGTGAATCATAAAAATTTAGTAAGTATCTTAAAGCTAAAAGACTAGTTGTTAAAAATGTAGTTCTGTGAAAAATAATAAATTATAATGATTAAGAGAATAGATAAATTGAAAAATAATAATTTTTAAAATAATAAAATGTATTTATCTTTATTTTTTATATTTTTAAAAGAGTAAAAAACAGAAAAAAATTAAATTTTTAATAACATAAAATATATAAAATGCTAGATAGATTACTAAAAAAATAAATAATACAAAATTTATTAAATATTAATTTATTAAAAAATTATTTCACTTTATTTAGAGTTACAAAAAAGTGTCAAAAATTTTAAAAACAAAAAGAAATGTTGAAATTTAAATAAAGAACAAACGCTTAATTAGCTTTTAGTTTGTAATTAATTAGAACTATCAGATAATTTTAAGAACAATACATAAATGTAACATTTACTTTAATTTAAATAAGCAATTTTAAAATTAATAAATCTAAAAATGTTAATTGGACTTTGATAAAACTTTATAATTTTTATTTATAATTATTTTTAACTATGAACTGATAAAAAATGTAAAACTTATTTTTAACATAAATTTATAAAACTTAAAAATTATTAAAATAATAAATAATTTATTTAATTACTCTATTAATTAATTATTATGTTCTATAAATCAATAAATTGCTAAGAGAGGAATACTATTTAAACAAATTAAATTTAAAATATTTTTAATTTTAACAAACAAAAAGATTATGGTTTTATCTAAGATAATAAGAAATTGAAAATGAAAGGACAAGGAAGTTAATTCTTTAAATGATAATTTTTCTTATTAATCTACTAATAATAGTTATGTGATGCATGGAAACAAATCATATTTTATCTATAGCGATATAGATTAAAATAATTAGATTATTTTCTAAAACAAAATAAATCTTTAATAAGATAAGTTTAATTTATATTTTCTGTTTACTTCAAATTTAAGTAATCCCTGTAAAAAATTTAATAGCAATAAAAGAAAAAAATATAAACGAATATTTTTTATATAAGGAAATACTTAAATTTAACAATAGTTATTATATTGAAGAAGCCTAATAACTATTTTAAAATAATCAAAATAACTATATTAAATTTATTTCATTTAAAGAAAAGGAAGTATTTAAAGTGTATATCAATTTTGTAAGCAAGTATATTTTATTAAATAGATATCAAAGTATTTCATACTTTTATATTATCTTTAAAATGATTACTTTTACCAGAGAGCAAATTTTCTTTAAAGAAAGTGTAAATAAAAATAAAATCAGAAATTAAATAAAAATGATTACTTTTTATGTAAAATACTAATTATTTTATGAATAACCCCAAATTAAGTCAATTCTAATTTGAAAAAATAATTTTCCATATAAATATATTCCAAATAGGAGGTTTATGTAATTTAAATATATTCATATATATAATCTATTTCCTTTTAATATTTTAACAATTAATATATTTATTTTATGATGATATATTTTAAATTTGATTGATTTACTTTTTGATTCTGATTATGCTTTTTTAATTTAAGTCATTTTTACATTTGCTGATATAAATTATTTACTAGTTTATTCTTTATTCATATTTTTATTCATTTTTCCTTCTAACTAACTAATATTTTCTTCAATATTTAAAAAGT
>JH720135.1:0-52010 GCA_000231845.2 Tetrahymena malaccensis 436 | reverse complement strand
GTAAAAACAGCTTACTTGATTTGGTTTATATTAATATAAAAATGAATTAAAACTAAAATAAACTTTTTACTTGATTTACCTAATTTTTGGTTAAGATTATGATTTTGATTTTATATTTTTAAGATAAAGATCATAAAAATAAACAAAAACTATTTTACTTAACAAAGTTTTAATTAAAATATTTTATCTTTTTACTTTTATTTTATTCATTAAAATTTATCTCTAATATCTATTTATAGGTAAAACTAAATTAATGGATCACACAAATTAAAGACATTGAGCAAGTACATGAAAGCTAAAAGATTAGTTGTCAAATAAATTGGTTTATGATAATGAATAAGTGATAAAAATAGATAAATAAAATAGATAAATTAAAAAAAATTTTTAAATATAAAATAAATTGATTTATTTATCATTATATTTTTATATTTGTAAATCCAAAAATTAAGCTAAGAATATAAATTAATGATTATTTTTATTAATGTAAATTTATTGAAATGAAAAAATTTATTAAAAATTGGTTTAATCTAGTTATTTTTAAAAATATAGCCCCGCATTAAAGGGTTAAATTAACATTTTTAAGTAAAGATCCAGAATTTTTAAAAATAGGCTTACTTAATTAAAATATAAAATAAATAACTTGAAAAATATAATAAAAAGAATTTCTTATTATAAGCAAAATTAAAATTTTGCTAATTATTTTTTATACTAAACCATATTCATATTTATTAATATCAAATCTAAAGTTCTTAATTTAGAATTCTAAGTTAAATAAAATTAAAAATATTATAAATGAATATAGAAAAATTAATAAATAATTCAACTAATATAGAAGAAAGCTTTAATTTTGAAACGAAATATAAGATGTTAAGAATTTGATTAAGTAATTAATTGATAATAAATTATTCAAATAAAAAAAATAATGACATAACAGGTTAAATAATTCAGTTATTTTTAAGATGTATCTATTAATTAAACAATCTTTTTTTATATTTATTTTTTTCATATTAAATAAGTTCATAAATTCGGAGGAATTTTTTCACACATATCTAGATATCAACTTTACGTATAAAAATTAAATTAAATTGATTATAAATAAATTTATTAATTAAATATTTTTCTATTTATTTTGTTCATTTTCTTTCAACCTTCCTTTAACCTTTAGAAATTAGATAATTTAAAATAATTAAAAGAAAATAGTATACATATGATGAAGGAGCATTACTTTTAGGTTAAGCTTTAGAAAAGTATACAGATCTCAAAGTATTAAATCTGAATCTAAAGTAAGTAGATTTATTAATCTTTAGATTATTTTAGAAGTTATATTTGTAGACAAAATAATTGATAAATCACATTTTAGTAAATTATTTAAATGATATAAATTATTTTTGCTCAAGTTAAATTAAAAATATTAGTTTTATATATCTTTTTTTTAACAATAATACTTAAAATATATTTTTGTGTAATAATTAGTTGCTGTTATATTGGATCTTATGGCCTATCCAGATTAATTAATAACTTAACTAAATGCACTAAACTCTTGAATTTAAATTTTGATCTTAGGTATAATTACTTTTTTTATCTAAAATAAAAATTAATTTTGTTTTTTTCATCATATTTAGTGTTTATTTAAGGTATTTTTTAATTTTAAAAGGGGAAATCATTTTAAAAGCGATGGTTTATTAGATCTAGGTATAGGATTAGAAAATATCACTCATCTTTAAATTTTAGATCTCAATATTGGGTAAGAATATTAAATTAAATATTTTTTGATAATATAAAATTATTAACTATTTAATATCTATTTTAGCTTTAATTTAGTCAGATTATTAATTTTTCATTATATTATTTATCATCTAATTTTTAATATTTATTTCTTTATAAAGATACAACAGCTTTGATCAATAAGGAGTAAATGCTTTAATTGAAAGCTTATCTAAATGCAAAAATCTCTGGAAATTTACTCTTGAAATAAAGTAAATATTTAATTATTTTTTAACGAAATGTTTATGTAGAAATTATAAGACAACAACTTTGATTGATCTTAATTTAATATGAAGTATCTAAACATTTTTAGTTATATATTATTAGAAGATCATGCTATTCCCCAAAAAAACTTTTTTACTATGTTATAAAATAACTCATATCAATTACTTTTTGTGAATTTTGTTTTTATTTTTTCTTTCATTTTTTAAATAAAAATTTTTTATGAAAAGAAAGCACTTTGGTTGCTTATTGAGTCCATTAAAACTAGCTATTGGTTTATCGAAATTTCCAGAGCTTAAAATTTTAGTCCTTAATATTTAGTAAAATTATTTTATAAGATAGCTAATAAATACTTTATAAAAATTTTTAATATTTTACCATTTTCAATAAATACATCCATTTTTTTTTATTTTAATCTAAATTCCATCTAATAAATTTATCTAATTATTTTTCTGATGATTCCTTTAAAATTATTTAAGGTGCTATTCTAACCCAAGGATTGCTATGAAACTAAATATAAAATTATTCAAAACTAAAAAACTAATTTAGAAGGAGATTAATTTCTATGATTTATTTTATTGAAAAGTTAGAATAAACTAAAAGTATAATATCAATAATTTTACTAAAATATGCAAAAGCAAATATATACTTTATTTAAATTTTTTTTTAGTTTTCAATTAATATTTAAATCAAATAAATTCTTTTTTATATACAATATATTATTACGTTTTAAATTATAAAAAGCTTTTAATAACCTACTTATTATTTTTAAATTAATTATAGTTTTTAAAAATATGAATTGAAAGGGATTAGATCATTTTATAAATAAAAATAACAACATTTCCAATATATATTATATAACAATAAATATTTTTGTATAAGCTTTTAATTATTTGATAAGTGTTGAAATTATTTAATTTTATTATTCTTTTATTATTCCTTTTTGTTTTTTTGTTTAATTATTAATTTTAAATTTTCATAAATTGACTACAAAAAATAAATATTGACATCTTTAACAAAAAAGTGTTTGTATATTTATAAAAATTCATTTTTATCTTTGCTTTAGTTTAATTTAAATACTAATAGGAAAAAATAGATAGAACACTTTTCGATGATAAATTTTTAATTTTATCTCAAATATATTTGTTCTATTTTTCAAATTAATTCTTAATAAAAACAAAAGACTAGTTAGGTATTTCTTATAATTAATTAAATTTAGATAAAATAGTTTCTAATCAAATATCAAAAAATAAATGATTTAATCAAATAAATAGTATAATTACAAATTAGAAAATGTAAGCATTTATTTATTTTTTAAGTAAATATTCCTTAACTTTATTTTTATCATTTAAAAAGTTTTTAAACTTATCACCTTAATCTCATACAAGTCTCTATATTATTTTCTAGTAAATTAAATTTATTTATCATTAATCTTACAATTTAATCATTAATATCAATTAATTCAAAAAATTATTCACCTTTATACACTTTTTTATTAATATTCACTATAATTCATCACTTTTTTCATTTTCAACATTTGTTTAAATAATTTATTAGTCTATTATTATTTTATATATTTTCTTCATAATTACTTCTAACTAAATAACAAACAAACTAATAGTATTTTTTCAATTTTAAAAAAGTTAAAATTAAATTGATGAAAAAGATGTCTAAGATTTAGTTTCTGTATTAGCAAAGTGCATTAATCTATCAAACTTAGACCTATGGATAAGGTAAAACAACTTAATTCTTTTAGATTGTGATATTTTTTAATACCTAAATCGATTTTTTAAAATATTCTTTTAACTTTTGGTTTTTTGATTCTGATACTTTAATTTTTAATTTAAGCCATTTTTGATTTTCAGCATTTTCATAAATTATTTTTAGATTATTATTTCATAATTTCTCTTAATTTTTCCATCTACTAACTAATGAACAAAATAATTATATCATTTTAAATATTTAAAAAGTTCGTGTAAAATTGGTGACAATGGTGCTTCAGATATAGGTTCTGCATTAGTAAAGTGCACTAATCTCTCAAATGTCAAACTTAATTTAGCGTAAAACAGCTTTTTTCTTTTGGATTGTTATATTTTTTAATATAATAAATATTTACTATTTTCTTTTTGATTCTAAGACATTATTTTTAAATAAATACATTTTTTAATTCACCATTTACTTAAATAGTATATTAGTTTATTACTATCTTGTACTTTTTTTATATTTTTCCTTCTAACTAACTAATAAACAAACTAATTATATCTTCTTCTATATATAAAAAGTAAAAATTAGATTGGCGAAAATGGTGCCGAAAATTTAGGTTTAGCATTAAAAAAGTTAACTAATCTCACAAATTTGGAACTTAATTTAGCGTAAAACAACTCATTTCTTTTGGATTTTGTTTTTTTTAATATAATAAATTTTTAAAAATACTCTTTTTACTTATTTGCTTTTTGATTTTTATATGCTATTTTTAATTTAAAGTTATCTTTCAATTGCAATATTTGCTTAAATAGTATATTATTAGTTGATTACTATTTTGTACTTTTTACATTTTTTCTTTTAACTAACGAAATAACAAACTAATTATATTTTCTTCAATATTTAAAAAGAGGTAATTAGATTGGAGAAAATGGTACGCTACGTTTAGCCTTGGGAATAGCAAAGTGCAAAAAACTCTCAAAGTTGGCTCTTAATTTAACGTAAAACAGCTTATTTCTTTTGAATTATAATATTTTTTAATACTTAACCCTTTCTTCCATAAAATTTTAAAATAAAAATAATATTTTTAATGCAAACAAAAATAAAAATAAATAATATTTTCATGTTTTAAATAATTGGGGAGTTTTTTTGAATATCAAATGTGAAAAAGATGCAAAACCTTTTGGTTAAAATTAATTATTATTTATTTTATTAATTTGAAATATAATTTTGCACACCCCTGTTTAAAACTAGAATACTCCTCATAAATTCAATTTTAAACTAGCACCTAATGAGTTTTAAACTCAAAAAATATGAAAATTAATAAAAATTTTAGCAGAAATAGATATCCTTCAATAATATTTACACTAATTTAAAGGGTTAAATGGTTTTTTACTTATTTCCTATTTGATTTTAATATGTTATTTTTAACTGAAATCATTTTTTACTTTCAGCATTTGCTTAAATATTTTATTATTTTATTATTACTTCATACGATCTCTTTATTTTTCCCTCGAAAACTAATAAACAAACTAATTATATCTTATTCAATTTTCTAATAGTGAAAATAAAATTCGTAGAAATGGTGCCTTAGCCTTAGGTATTGCATCAACAAAATGCCCTAATCTCTCAGATTTGACACTCAATTTAACGTAAAACAGATTATTTCATTTGAATTATGATATTTTTTAATACCTTAAAAGATTTTTTAAAATAATATTTTTACCTATTTAATTTTTGATACAGTTATGTTTTTTTCTAATTTATGTCATTTTCGATTTCAGCATTTTCTTAAACAGTTTATTAGCTTATTATTATTTCTCATGTTTTCTTAATCTTTCCTTCTAACTCTCTATTAAACAAACTAACTATATTTTCTTCGTTATTTAAAAAGTAAAAATATTATTCACGAAATTGGGGTCTCAGATTTAGGCTTTTAATTAACAAAGTGCTCTAATCTCTCAAAGTTGTCACTTAATTTAACGTAAAATAGCTTTTTCCTTCTGAATGATGATTTTATAATACCTAAATAAATTTCAAAAATACTCATTTATCTATTTGCTTTTTGATTCTTATATGTTATTATTAATTTAAGGCATTTTTTATTTTCAGCATTTTCTTAAATAGTTTATTTATTTATTATTATTTCATATGTTTTCTTCACTTTTCCTTCTAACTAACTAATCAAAAAATAAATTATATTTTCTTCAATATTTAAAAAGGTTCAATTTTATTGGTGCAAATGGTGCCTCAGATTTATGTTCTCAATTAGTAAACATTACTAATCTCTCAAATTTGGCACTTGAATTGAGGTAAAAACATTTATTTGTTTTATATTGTGATCTTTTTTGGTACATATATATGGATTTTTAAAAATACTCTTTTACCTATTTGATTTTTGATTCTGATATATTATTTTTAATTTAAGTCATTTTTTGTTTTCTGCATTTGTTAAATAATTTATTTGTTTAATATTACTTGTTATGTTTTCTTCTTCTTTCCTTCTAAATAATAAATATAAAAAATTAATTATACTTTCTTCATTATTTAAAAAGTGCAAATTATATTGGTGATGAAGGTAGCTTAGAATTAGGTTTGATATTAGCAAAGTGCACTAATATCTAAACTTTGACACTTGATTTGAAGTAAAAAATACTTATTTTTTTTAGTTTGTGATATTATTTAATACTTAAATGGATTTAAAAAATACTATTTTGACTTATTTCCTTTTTGATTCTGATTTATTATTTTTAATTTAAGTCATTTTTTATTTTCAAAATTTGCTTTAATACTTTATTAGTTTATTATTATTTCATATTTTCTATTAATTTTTCTTTCTTACTAACTAATAAATAGACTAATAATATTTTCTTCAATATTTAAAAAAGAGGAAATAAAATTAGTGCAAATGGTGCCTCAGGTTTAGGTTCTATAATAAGAAACTGCACTAATTTCTTAAAATTGACACTTTATTTAAAGTAAAATGGCTTACTTTTTTGATTGTAACATTTTTTAATATCCCAACGGATATAAAAAAATATTCTTTTACTTAATTTATTTATTTGCAATTTTATTTTGATTATTATTTTTTAATTATAAATCCAAAATAAAATAAAGAAAAGTTTATTTGTTTATCTAATTTTAAATAAAAATATTTGTTTTTTTTACTTGTTAAAAATAATTTAAACAATTATTCTTTTATTTATTTTTAATATAGCTAATCTGCTTATTTAGTTTAAGCAGCCTGCAAGTCTCATGTTTCGATATATATTTTATTTTTTTTAATAATAATTTTAAAATAAATATTTAATAATTTGCTGTATTTTTAATAAAACAACTGTATTAAATTAATTATTATATTTAATTAACATGTGTCATGTTTTTATATTATTTTTTATTAATATAAACTATTCTTTATTTTAAAAACACACATTTATTATAAATTAATTTTAGAAAGAAAAAAAAATGACTAAAATAAAAATTTAGAATTTTCTAATTATTAATTTATTCTATCAAATTTAAAAAAGGCTTAATCAATTCAAATAAAACACAATTTGGTGGGATATTTTTAATTCTTACATATTTTAATTAAAGTTTATCTATATTTAATAATTTTAATTTTTGGCGGATAAAAATTTGAATTTGCAGAATTCATTAGAATCAAATTTTTCTCATTCTTGTTTGTAATTTAAATCAAGCATAGATATTTTCAAATATCAATAATAAATAAAAAAGTAAAAAATAAGAAAAAGAAAATGTTACAAGAGCATAATTAAAAATATTTCGTATTACAACACGTAAAAAATATAACATTCAGCAGTTCAAATATTAAATTAAAAAAAAAAATAGTTTTCAAAATCAGAATAAATCAGCATTTCAAACCTTGAACTACAATTGAGGTAAATTTATAATAGAAACAAGTTTTCCAAATAACTATTTTTAAATAAAAAAGATGTAATCTATTTGGTAGCAAATAAACAGATGAGTTGGGATAAGGATTAAGAAACTGTTCTAATTTAAAACAATTGATACTTAATTTAGAGTATTTATTTACAAATAAGTCTATTTATTTAAAATGATGCTTGAAATATGTTTAAGTCTAAAAGAAATCTATCCGTTTTTATATTTTATTAGATTTTTTAATAGAGAATAGCTTACATTATAAGCAATTATATTATTGTTCACTAAACTAAATTTACATTCATTATTTTTAAAGAGAAAATTAATTGGCTGATAAAGGAATTTTGGGATTTTGTGTTGGACTAGAAAATTGTTTAAATCTAGTAGATTTGAGTCTTTTTTTGAAGTAAAGAATTATGAAAATATAATATCTTTCAATGTTTTTCTTATAAAACTAAAAGATACAATTACATTTGCGATACTGGGATTTAATATTTGGGAAAATCATTAGGAAAATGCTAAAATTTAAAAAATTTAATGATATCTTTAAGGTAATTTTGCTATTTTTTATCATTTTTTTCTTGGTTTTAAACTAATTATAATTTATAAATAAATTTTTGTCCAAGAAATTTATTTTTGAGTAGAATTTTTAGCTCTGCATTTATTTTTATAATAGCTTTTGTTAAATAATTTTTATATTTTAATTACTAATAAACAGCTAGAATAACATTTAAGATCAAGGATTAGTAAATTTCAGTTCTGAGATTAAAAACCTGAATAATATTCAAAGTCTTACTCTTGATTTGAGGTTCGATTAATTTATTTATTATAAAAACTAATGAAAAATGACTTAGTTTTTTAATTAATTAGTATATATAATTCATATGAAAACTATTTATTAATTTGTGTTATCTAATTTAATAAATTTATTCTATTTGATAAAAAGCTAAAACAATCTTTGTGATTAAGGAGTATCTACTTTGAGTTCAGTAATAGGAAATTTCTAAAATCTGAAAAATTTATACCTTAATTTATTGTAATAGGCATTCATTTTCATATGACTCTTAACTGTTATTCCTAATTACATTAAAGCATGAATCACATAAATAATAAAGGCGCAAATGAAATAGGAAATAAGCTAGGAAATAGCAGATGTCTTTAATATTTAAACATCAACTTAAGGTTTTTCATTTAATATTTATTTAGCCAAAATATGTTTAAAAACTAAATATCCTAACACCAAGTCATACTGAAAATATCAGTTAAATTCAGATATCAATCGTTTATGATAAAATTTTCATCAAAACTGAAACAAATCCCATAGATAAGCAAATTTTCAAGTTTCACTTATTAATATTAGATCAGACAATAAAAGTTCTACTTTATTAAAATCAATAAATTTTTAAGGGAATCCTACAGTTTACATACCATTAGATTTCATATCTGATTTTTATAAAATAAAGGAGGTTTTTTAATAATTTATAGGCTTAAGAAATTTTTTGGATTTTTTTTTGAAATATGACACTTTCTTTTTTTTTGAGCATTTAAAGTATATTACTACTAATTATGATATAAATTTAAAATAACTCTAAATTAAGGTGAATTACAGTATTTCATTTTGAATTTGAATCAAGGATTTAGTTAATCATTATTTTTAGGCTACTATTAACTACTAAATAAATAACCAATTATTTATATTTTTCAAATTAAAGTGGTAACAGCATTTCAGATATTGGATTGTTTGGCTTTGGATCCGGCTTAACAAAATGCTCAACCCTCCAAAATTTACATCTAGATTTGAAGTAAGATAATAATTGAAATATGATTAAATATTTTAAATATATAAAGTTATAACTATGCAGGTGATAATGGAGTCAAGAACCTAGGTACAGGTTTAGGAATGTGCTGTAGCCTCAACATATTACAGATTTCTATACAGTAATATATTTAGGCGTTTATGAATAATTACTTTTAAATATATTGATATCAAATTAATAATATTAAATGATATTCAAATTAATATAATTTAAATATTAGAAATAATAAAGTTAATCAATAATGGATTTCCTGTTTCTGCAATGGATTAGGTAAAAACTAAACTATTTCTACTCTAAAATTAGATTTAAGGTAAAATAAATAAATTGAGTAATTTGGAAGTAAGAGTTAAATCTTATTTTAAAAATTTAGAAATAATGCCTTAGAATTCTAAGAAGATATATCTGACTTTTGTAGTGGCTTAAAAAATTGTTAAAATCTTAAAGTAGTTGATTTTGATCTAAGGTATAATTAATAATTTATCTTTATTCAAATATTTATTTTTAATCAAAGAAATAATAAAATCTAAACAAATATGGCTTCTGAAATGTTTGTGGGACTAGGAAGGTCTGGTAGTCTTGAAAAATTAAAGATTAATTTGAGGTAAATATATTTATTTTCATAAATAAATTAGATCAATTTAAATTTAAAAATTGAAAGAATTTAAAGATAATATTTGCTAATTTTAAATAAATTATTTTTTATTATTAAAAATGCCGTTTTAGTAAAATAATAAAACATAACTTTAAAGAAATAAATTAGATCTACATAACTATAAAATTACAGGAATTATTTTAAGAAAATTCAATATTAATTTATATTTTATAAATAGAGAAAATAACTTTGGACCGAATGAATAAACCCAAGAAATCAATTTAAGCTTTCCATGCTACCAAAATCTAAGAGAATTAGATATCGATTTATTGTATGAATATATTGTGTTTAATATAATTTATTATTTTAAAAGAAGTTTAACCCTTTACAAATTGAAGAATACAGAATTAAAATCAAAAAAATTAATTGGATATATTTTTTGATAAACTGATTTTAATAATATCTGGTATTTATCAATAACGAAATTTTTTTAATCAGAGTTTGACTAATTTAAAAAAATTTTCTTGACATAATTAGCTATTATTAGATTAATTTATTTTAAAAATTAAGTTAATCCTTAGATTCCATATAAACAGCAAAAATTATGAGTTAAATATTAGGAAACTCTAACTAACTTGAAAAAATATCATTAGATTTAAGGTATAATTTTAATGTCTTAAATCTCATCTAATAAATGTTTTAGTTAATGTAAAATTAATAGTGAAGTAGTATCTTGTTTGGGAGAGAATTTAAGTAATTGCTAAAATGTTGTTTATCTAAACTTAAATTTAATGTAAATTTTTACATCAAACCATAAATTGAAATTTTGTTTGTATATTAATTATTATTTTCTCAAAATAATCTATCTTGCACATGATAATAAAACAACAATAAAATAAAAACATTTTTATTAGGTAAAATGTCATCAGAGAAGAAGGAATTATAGCATTATCAGAAGGATTGGGTAGATGCAAAAAGCTAAATCAGCTAATAATAAATTTAGAGTAGAAAAAATAATTTTATGATTTCTTAATTGATATTAGCTTTATTAACTTTATAGTTATTTATTATTTTAACTTGGTCTTTGCTCATAAAATATTTGTTTAATTTTGCTCCTTTTGATTTCTTATCTTATTATTCTTAAAAATAGATAAAATATGATTGATGTAGCTGCTTCAAATTTCTTAGCATTAGAGTTAAAAAAGTGCAATTAAATTACTAATTTATAATTAAATTTTAGGTAAAATCTCTAATTTAAATAAATTTTTTTAAACTGATTGATTTTACATAAATAATTAAAGAATTTAATAAATATGGCCAATGAAATATGAAAAAATCATTATGTTAGAGCATATCAGAAAGATGGCAAGATTAGTCACTAAGGATATTTTATTTTGATAGTTTTATTTGATATTAAGAAGTATATTCTTATTATTTATTTTATAAATTATAATGTAGTACTTTTTAATTTTAAAATTTGTTAGTATTCATATAATTTTATATTAGTTGATATGAAACCTGTCTACTTAAATTAATTAAAAATTCACTTTCTGATAAATTGATATACCGTATGTACTTTAATATAAAGGGAAAAGTGTGGTGTGAAACCACATATTAAAATATATGTTGTTATAAAAAGAGTTTTAATTATTTCTAAAACAAATAATGAATGAATATTAAATAATACCTATTATATAATATTTACTCTTTGAATTATGTGTCTAAAATTAAAATTTTTTTTTAGTTAGTAGAGTTAAAAATTATTGATAATTTATTAGATTTTATAATTAATTTTATGAATTTAATAAAATTTATACAAATAATAATTAGATAAACATAAAAAAATAAAATTAATTTACTCATGCAAATAATAACTTATTTGATAAAATAGTATCAAATTATTAAAATATTTATCACTTTTCTTAATGAGCCTAAACAAATTTAACTTAACCACAAAATGAAAGTTCGTATTAATCTGATTATTCATTTTTTTAATTTTATAATTGAATAATATCGTTTGATATGTTATCAATACTTTTATTTTTATTGAGAATTAATTAGTTTAATTAAGATAAAATTGTATTCTAACCTCTATAGTTTTAATTCTCATTAAATTCTGTTTATAATGACTATTACTTTTTTTCACCTCCAAAATTAGATTTGGTTATCAGCCTTTTAATAGGAGTCTAGACTCCGTTCGTATCCAAATAAGATGAATTCATTTTATTTAAAGAGTTTGAAAAAGAAGATAAATTAGATTAAATTAGAATTTAATTTTAATTTATAAATTATGAAATTCTCCTTTTTAGATGATCTATTTATTTATTCAAATTAAATTTAAATTTTAAATAAAGAATTCTAAAAATTTACTTTTTTAATTATTATTTGAATGCTAAACTGAAAGGATAGTTGTGATATTTTTTTTGAATAATGCAGACTTTCTATTATTCCTTAAAAACTTCCATCTCTAATAAACTTCAAAACTAGTTTGGTTTTTTTTGATAAAACTATTAAAACGTTCTTCAGATTGGATGTATTTATAAATGCATCTAAATATTTTACCAAATAGAGTAACACTAGATTTTATTTTCTAGTTAAAAATAGAAAAAACCAAATAGACTATGTAGACCAAATGTAATATGTATAAAATAATTTAAATGGCTAATATCTAGAACCATAAGCTAACATTGTAAAGTACTATTAAAATCATAATAGTCACATTTGTGTATATTTCTATCCATAGCATATTTATATTCTAAATAGGTTTTAATATGATAATCGATTTTATATAGATACTTATTAAAAATGCTATAATTACAAATGAGAAATTGCTATTTTATTCAAATACTGTGAAAATTATGAAGATAAGAAGTCTAAAATTGATTCTTACCAAATCCCAATAATAGTATTCAGGCTTATACTCAGTGTAGTAATATCCATATTTAAATCTCACTTAGCAATAGTTTAATTTTTATTTCGATTTTCTAATTTAATAAAAGATAAAAAAAGGAATCAGGACGTAAGCAAAAAACATGCAAGAAGAAAACGGGTAGACAAATCTCTTATATTAATTATCATAGCAATCTATTGTTAGGTCTATTTAAGTATAACTTTTGCTTGCTATTTTTCTACAGCTAAGCGATTTAATAAAATAAACTAGTGATGCGGGTTGGAAAAATATAAACATGACATTAGCTAATGTGTAAAAGTGGTATTTGCTTATTTAGAAAAAATTTAATTTCTTTAAAATCAAAAAAATAAGACAAATAAACAGCATCAATGATATAGGATTTAGTACTTCTAATAGGAGATTTAGCTGTATCCTTTATATTCTATTGTCAACAAAAGAGTTTATCAAACAATCCAGAGAGCTTAGGAGCTGGTGTTATGGACTCTAAAAAATGTCTATGCTTGTGGAGACGCTTAACTAAAAGCTGCTTAGCTCGAATTTCAGTATATATTGAATTATTTAAAGGTAATTTATTAAGATTTTCAAGTAAAAGCTAGAATAGTCTTTCTGGCAGCTCTTGTAGATAGGCAGTATTGACATTTATCTCAAGTAATAGCATTTCTAAATAAATAGAAAGTTATTCATAAAAATAAAAGTACTCGTTAAACCATAAATTATGATGAAAAAGGAAATAATTAAAGTAATTAAGATCTAAAGGGCCAACTTGTTGCACAATTAACAATTGAATTTTGATGTGAATTATTTAGTATATTTTTAATGCCAAACTTATCCCAGAGAATCACAAGTTTCACATAGTGGTCCAATGTAACCATCAATGCATCCTTTGATTTAGCTGTGGTATTACTCCTAGCAATTTTATGGACTGTTTTTGCAAAATTAAATTTAATTTGTTTCATCTTCTAAAATACTCTCTCTCCAATAACCCTCTTAAAGTTAAATAATTTTACCTTAGCAAAAATTGGCTTATTTTGGGCATTTTTTACATATTTATTATAATTATTTTTGATTTGTGTAATCTGTATAATTAAAATTGTCAAATTTTTGAAGAGAATATGTCCCATATTAGCATGCTTCACAGCTATAAATTTAATAAATATAGTGCTTTAATATCTCTCCCTAAACACAGTTTCTAAATTAAATTTCAATAAGTACAGGAAACTATAAAAATGAGTTAATTTTGTATCTTATTAACAATTAATTTGATGATTATGGTTCACTTATAAGAGATACTTTATTAAAAACAAAAGATTTAGAATTAAATTCAAAAGAATTAAGTTTAATAATTATTTAGCCATTTAATTACAAATTCTCTGAATTTAGGCTTTCAAGCTAAAAAGTGTACTATGAAATTTCATTTAGAATACTCGGATGCATTTGCTTATTTTATAGTTATTATTAATTTATATTAAATTTATTCCCTTCTTCATCTATTATAGAGACCTCTATACTAATAGCATCACCACTTTTAAAATTCTTAATAGTAAGTTTTCCTAAATATTGAGATTACTTAGCATGCTTGAAATCCTCATAAACAAAATCAATTTTATTTTATGTTTCTCCCTATGTTAATAAAAATATTTCCTCTATATTAAGTGTCTGGAATCCCAGTTAATAATTTTATCCAAATAAATAAGCTAAATTATTAAAAAAGTTAATTTTTTTCATTAAACTTCCAAGTTCCTTAGGGTTTGAATTTAAAAAAGAATTGAAGATCCTTAGTCCTCCTCCAATCTAAGCTTAATTTTTTTCTATAAATATAGAATCATCAATAATTATCTAGCCATGCTATTCTAATAAAAATATAGCTCCTCCACTAGCTAATGCGATATTTTATTTAAAAGTTGAATTTTGTAATTTAAAATAATTGAAATTATTCGAAATGAAGAGTGCTCCTCCGTTAATACCTTAATTGAGTATAAATTAGCTGTTTAAAATTTAAATAGTTTATGAATTATAGCAAGCAATGTTGTTAGTATTTTTGATATATTTTAAATTACTTATTAAAATATTTGCAGTATGTATGCTTATTAACTGATATGTATTATTTGTTAAAGTATTTGATTAAATAGTCGAATCCTATATTGTTATTTAATCATCTTATATTTAGGAGTTCTGAAGAGCTTAATAAAAAATATTTGAATATCTTAGAAATAAAATATCATTATTACCGATGAAAGATTATTGATTTATTAAAAAATTTTAAATAGCTTAGGAATCTATGAAATAAATATGATTTTCTGTTTAAATTTTTGCAGTGTTACAATTTTTAACAATAATTTAATCAAAATTAGCTTATTCTAACTATTATAAGAACAAAAAATTGCTAAAATTGCTATCAGTAAAAGTTAAACTTTAAATATTAGCTACTTTTACATTTTTCATTGATAAAAAATATGAATTATTTTAGCTCTAAAAGGTTAAATCGAAAATAGTCAGATTTTTGATTGTTATTACTTTACAGTTTTCAAAATTTAAAAATGAGACGCCCTATTAGGTTTAATAAAGAGTAATATTTTTTATCATCAAATTTTAAATTACAACTCTTTCTAAATTTAAAAAAATGATTTGTGTATTGTTTATACTTTAATTTGAAATTTCGATATCTTGAAAATAAACTTAATTTGTTTTCTTATTAAATTCAATCACATTATCCTAAATCACAAAGCTAAAATTAGTTAATTGAATTTTATTTAAAGGATAATTTTAAAATAAATTTTCAGTTATAAGCAAATGGTTATTACTATGGTTAGGGGAAATAACTAACTATTAATTTTGCAATACTTCAAAACTTATTTGAGAAAAATCTTAATTGGTAATTTGAGAATAGAATAAGTTAGTTTGGTTAATATTATTTAAAGTATTAATTCCCAGTAAATTAGGTTATTCTTAAACAACACGTGAAATACTGTTTATTTATTTCATCATCTGATAATGAGGTGCTCCTTAAAAAATCAAAGTACAATCATTTTATTTTTAGAATATCTATTTTAAATAATAAGAAAATTGATAGATTTTTTCAAAAATTTAGTTTTTTATATTAGTAATTAAGTTAAGTTTATTTTCATTCTCATTATAAATTATGTCAACTATTTAATAATTTTAAATTTAAACTTAGTCTAATAAATGGTATTCCTGATTTTTAAAATCCACATAAAATAATTCATATTTGTAAGCTGAGAAAAATAAGTAAAATTATTCTTGTACTATGTAAATTTAATTGACTGCATCAACCAAATTTTACCTCCTGATTGATAAAGCAAATTAAAGACTTTTTCTATTATGAAGGTTAAACTGAAAGGTCGAATAAAGAATTATAGTATTTTCTGTTATTTCAATTCTGTTATATTGAGATCCAGGAAATTGCAATTATTTTATATTTTATAAATTGGGTGAAGAATAGTCCAAGATATAAATTACTTTTTAATGTAAATAATTAAAAAATAATCTTTCATTTTCTTCATCTACTTCAAGGACTGTCAAATCTGATGAGATATTATTCGAGTATTAATTAAGATAAATTTTTAATTATTGTTCATTATTTGTTTTATTGAAACCTATTACATAGCTGTTTAATGATCCTATCCAAATGAAGCTATTTGTTTCTTATATAAATTTGATGCTATTTTTATTTTGGGCTAGATTTAGTGTGAATTTAAGCTAATTTGAATTTTCTAAAAAGTAAAAAATTATGTCTCCGTTTGATAATCCTAAAATTAGAATAGTCTAAGAGTCATTAATATAGAATTTAGATAATATCGAATACAAAGAAATATTATCAGTAACTGTCATAGATAAAAAGTTATAGTGAACTACTTGGTTGTCAATTGTCAAGAAAATGGATGGAGTTAAAAATCTATTAATTTAAAATCTCAGCTCTTAGGAATATGGTAAATCATCTATTTGATAATTCATTTCTGCTTTAACATTTGTAATATTATAAACCCTTAATTCTTACAGAAAAGCAATAATCAATAACTAGTATTGCTTTATGAACTATAAATCTACTATTTGATTTTAATTTTTTACAAAGCCAAAATATTAAACAGAAAAATTATTATATGTGTATAAAGTATTATTCTATCCTGCTAAGACATAATAAGGCAAACTATTTTATTCCTTAAGCACTACTTTAGAATAAAGGGTATTTTTATTTAACTATAACTATTTGAAGAAATTAGTGAGCCTAGAGTAATCCACTTAAAGTACATACTAATCGCTAAATATGAGACAATTGTTTGTAGTTAGATCAAGATTTATTCCTTTTGCATAAGGGGATTAAGGAGGGTTAAACTCTATGAATTTAGAAAGTTATTAAGGAGATTAAAAGTTTTAATAAGATATTGAGTAGAGATTTCCTGATTATGATAAAGTTGTTAGCTAATAAAACTCGTTATCGTACAAAATACCAGCATACAAATTACCTTAACTATAGCTTGATTGGCTTTAAATTATGGTTATTTAAGTTTACTGCACAATATCATATACATATATTTAGGTACTTTGTATATAAACTAGGATATGATTATATTGTTCCACAATTAAATAACTCAATATACTTCCTTATTATTAAAATGCAAATTCTTTCAATAAATTTAAACTCACTCTTTCATATATAGATATATCTATTTAAATTAAAAATTATTTTTAATTCTAATAATTTATCTGTAAATTATTATTTAAAATGCTAAAATTTTGCTTAAAGTCAATAATTTTTTGTGAAATTCAATAATTTATTAATTTATTAAAATTTATTAAAGAATTTAAAAATATGAAAATAAATATATTCATTTATTAAGGCTTGAAAGACATTATTGAATTATGATAGGATATTTGATTTGAGATATTTATTAAGCATTTTATACTTTACAAGGTATGCTAAGGCTTATAAAATTTTTTTCACACAACTTAAGTTTAAAAATTTTGAATAATAATGTAAATTTGCTCAACCAATATTTTAACCAATATGAATAAATGATTAAAAATTGAAGTTTAGTTATTAATTTTTTTTCAGCTTGCTGTAGCGAATATTTTATTTTGAAGTATTTAGAGCTAAATTTTTTAGTGAATATTTTGTGTGTCAGAGAAAATTTATACTAAACAATTTGGGACATTGCCCTATCTAAAATTGTGCATAAATTAAAATAATTTCATTTAATTTACTTAAAATAAAATTTTTTATCTCAAATCAAGATTTTAAAATTTTTTATTTTTTATAGGAGGGGAGGTATTTAAAAAATGAGTAAAATTTGTATTTTAAATTAACTTACAAGATTATAAGGAGGATTAAAGTGCTATTATGTATTGCTTATAAAAAATGAAATCTGTCACAGGCTAATACGTATTTTAAATACTATTTATTAAAACTCCATCATATTAGTAATATTCAATAAATTGACCGTAGATAAAAAGCACAGTATTGAGGTCGTCTAGTATAAAATTCTAAACTACTGTATTTTAAGTTTTTATTGATATTAAAATGTTTAATTCTGGCAGATCTATGATTAAAATAGTTTTTTAATTGCCAGATAGAGAGCAAAAGAGTTTATTTTGTGAAGACTTGCAATTTTAAATGATCTAATTAGCTTAAAGACTAGGAATAATTTTTATTAGTTCTAGTTCAAAAGAATATACTTTAATACTTTGGCCATAGGTTATTATAAAGCTTTAATTATTATTTTACCATACTAGAAATCCATTTAGTTATTAGTCGCTAAGAGTGTTTTATGACTATGAATCTAGTGATTTTATTAATAAAGATTTAGCTTTGCATGCTATAATAGATGATTATGCTCCTTTGTAGAGTAAATATTAAACTATAGAAGCATTAGAATCTCCAAATTAAAGATTATCAATTAATTAATTTGTATAGGAATTGAAAACTAAAATATTAAATTTTTTGATAACAATAATAATTCCAAAGAATTAGTTTTAAATCACATCAATTATTATGTTATTCTCTATTTAAAGCTCAGAAGAGCTGATACTATAAAATATTGTATACATACTTTCTAAACTTTAGTTTACCCCTATGAATCCATTAGCATCAGTTGATATTAAGTTCTATTTTTAATTTGCAAAATAAGCTTTTTCTTGAAAGTATTTATACTGCATGTATTTCATATTAAAAATAGTTTTTGATTATCCAGGCTAATAAATAACTTAAATTATAGCAGAGTAAGCTGGCTGATTGTATAAAACTGTAACTATGTAAAAGGTTTAAAGTATATTACTATTATATTTTTATACATTAAGAATTTTTATTCCGTCTATTGCTACCCATGCTTAAGATAATTTAGGATTTGATTTAAAGAAGCAATATCCTACAAATTAATTTGAAGCACTTACTTGAGTAGTTTAGCCTAGCAAAAAATACGAATCATCATTAGAATCAGATTATATAAAAGAAAAGTCATATAATTATGCTAAAGGAATGTTTTTTATTTACAAAACTAATTTTAAATTTTAATCGAGTATTATAAAAATTTGATTCTAAAGATACATATTGATCTCGAAGATGCTGTTAGAGTATAACCTCACTTTAGTTTTAATAATTTAGCCAGATGTCTAGTAGCCCGAAATGAAATTAACTTAATTTTTTTAGATATCTAATTAATACAATGAACTGTAGTTTTTATATTGAATAATTAAATAATTGTTTGATTAAAGAGATATGTATTATATTTAATCAGTGTAATTAGAAAATTAATAAGGAATTAACTATTCTTAATCTAATTAATATATGAATAAATTCTGGTTAAATATAATAGCGCAAATAGGTTAATAAACTGATATTTTCGGAATAAAACCTAGAGAATTATTGTTTATTTTCCATATTTATTTGATATAAAATTTGTCAATTTAAAACACAGCTATTGAACTTTAATAAACAATTAAGATATCATAATTAGACAAAAAGTACATTTTTTAGCATTGATTGTTTGAATCTAGTAGTGAAAATATATAAACAGGATCATAAATATGAGAAATATCCCAAATAAATATCCCTTCCTATGCGCAATTAACCATCACATTAACTTCATCCAAAATTAATGTAAATTTTATTTAACTTTGAATTTGTTAGTAGTTAAAATAATAATTCTAAATTACATACTGTTATCTCTCTTAAATTTAGTTTATGTTATTTGAAGTTTCATTATTTAAAATCACTGATTAAATTTAATCTCCTACTATTAACAATCTATCCAAAATATTTTGTTGATTTACGGCTGGTAAATATTTTAATTGCTTCGCGTTATCAATTATCACTGAAATATTATTTAACTGCTAAAGCTAAATTGCTTGGTTATTAAAGGATATTTATAGTTGTTAAACAATCTAGTTATCTAATAAGATAATTATTTATGCACTCTCAAACATTTAAATAACTATTATTTGCAAAATATTTTAAGAAGAAAAGTTTAATTCTTATAGTATAACCATTTTTTCATTCATGATGCTTAAATTGTTTTAAAATTAAATGATCACGAACTCTTCATTGTTAACCTGATATGTTTATAGCTTCAAAGGATATTACTTGAACAAATGCGTTAAACACTCATCTGATCTTATCTAAAATAAATTTAAATCACTTTCTAATATTAAGTAATAAATTTAAGAAAAAGCCCCCTAGATGACGTCTAATACTTTCGTTTAAACTTTATAAGAGCATTTAAATTAATTAAATGTAAAATACTATATTTCTATTTCGTTTTTATCTCCAACTTTTATTTCATCTATTAAAATTCCATTTGCATTAGTTTATACAATGGTGGAATTAAATATCTATGCATAAACATTACTTTAGAAAGAGTATGAAAAGGAATTAGCTTTCTAGAGTGTAAAATCTGGTAGTGTAAAAATTAATTAAAACTCAATCGAGTTATTATTTTTTTGAATAAAGGAGGCTAAGACATAATTTTTAATATAATTCAAATTGATTGAATTTTGATAATTAATAGAACTTGTTTTTATTTAATATATTTTTGTTAAATCTCTTGTTATTAAGTCCCACTTAAATATTGATAAATCATAAAATAGTATAAAAATATAATTTTAAATGTAATAAATAGCCATATATTACTCTGAAAGAGGTATTTGATATTAAATTTCACCATTTTACCTATCAACTAAAACAATCCTATTACTTAATTCTATTAATATTTTTTCATTTTCATATGCTAATAGATTTTTTAGATTGGTAGCACTATTTTCAAATATCTAATCTGAAAAATAACTTAATGAGCAGTTCTCAATTCTGTTGCATGTATTCTAATTCAGACTTTATCTATACTGTTAAGGACAAACAGCAACACAATTATCATCATTTTAGCTTTTAAAATTTCCGCTATTGTAAAAAAATAGTCCTTCCAAGCAGTTTGTATACACACAAGTGTTCTCACTCAATTCAAAATTTTCTAGGCATTAAATGCACTAGAAATTCTAATTGCAATCTTAGCATCCTATATCACAGTTATTAGGTATTTATGCTAGCTAGCCTGTAATAATAACTATATAACAAAATAATGTAGCGAATACAAAATTTTTATTGCTTTTTTCGAAGAATTTTATATTCATACTTAATAACTACTTCTACTTATTTTTTTATTTATTTATCTATCTTTACCTGACTTTTTAATTGAAAATTTGATAATAGATGATTATTGATTTCAAGAAAATAAATAATTAGTAGCATCGCTTAAATAAAAAGAATATGTAATTTATTATACTTTGTTCCTATAAGTATTAATTTTTAGCGAGCAGTTTAAATTTACACATTTTTGCTTTATATTTTGAATACTGATTATTATTCGTAAACAATTTTTTCTTAATGACTTGAAATATAAAAGAAAGTAAGAAAGAAAGAAATAAATAAATAGATTATTAATTCTAATAATAGAAATCTAATATAAATAAATATTGATTGAGATAAATTTGTTGAGAATGAAATATCATCATTTATATTTAATTATTGTAAAATTGTTGATAGTAATTTAGATTATTTATAACAAAAATAAAAATCTGGGTTTATTTAAAAATACTATCATATATCACTTTTTAATAAATATACACTGTTTATGCTAAAAAATAATATACAATTTTTCTAAAAAATAAAAACACCAAAAATATTTTTATTCAAAGTTTTTTTAAAAATGAGATTTTTTGAAATAAATAAATATTTATTTAATTTTTGTCTTTTATAAATCTTATATTTTTTATAAGCTTTAATTTTGATTATCTTTTTTCAAAAAAAGGTTTTTGAAATGTTAGTCTTCTAAGATAATAATTTTATTAATCTAAATAAATATCTTGTCATTTTATCATAAACATGTATGTATTTATCTTTAAATTATTTTATGAGTGATTGAATAAATTTTATATTAATAGAAGTTATTTTTGATCAGATATTTTAATTGTTATTGGTTTTTTATCCAACAAACACGTTTATTATATTGATCGATGAGTAAATTTATGAGAATAAGCAAGATATATGCATATTTTTTGATTTTTTGAATTTGTTTATTAAATGCTAAGCTAAAATAAAATTGTTAAGTGCAATCAATCAATATTTAATTAATTTAGCTTTAAGCAAGAAGATGGAGAAATTTAAATAATTTGATTATTTCAGGAAGGTTTAAGATGACTTAAAGTCAGAAAAAAGTCTGATTGGAGGAATCATAGGATTTTCAACAATTTTTTTAGTGATTACGCTAGTTTTTTATGAGACATACTAAGTTTTTTTTGGAAATTATAAAACATATCCATTTATCAACAATTATAATCCTAATGAAAAAGTCAGAGTCAACTTAAATATAACTTTTGAAGAAATATTCTGCAAAGCACTAAGCATAGATTATCAAGATGTTAGCGGAGCTCATCTTGAAGATATGCATTTGACAGTTCATAAATTAAGACTAGATTAATTAGGAAGATTTTTGGATTATGATTCTGTTTAAGGCATTAAGAAGGATGAGTAGAAATTTTATCCTGGTAGTCCCTTTTTTGAAGCAGTTAAAACAAATAACTAAGTCTAAAGTCAGTTTTCTAATAATGTATCTTGCTATGGAGCAGAGTTATATGAAGGGTAAATTTGTTTAACTTGTTCTGATGTGTTAATCGCTTTTGCTTAAAGAGGATGGCCTTGTAATTTATTTTAAATTATCTTTACAACTTTATTCGTTAAGGTTTAAACTGATAAAAAAGCAAGATATTTAGATTAGATTAAATATTTAGAATCAGTTTTAACATTTTTCAAAGTATCTTTGTTTTAAAATGTTTGAAATAGATTTCAATATATTTTAAATTTGGTAATTGACATTAAATTATGTCTTAAACGTTAACAAAAAAATTGGTTTTTCATTTGTAAATAAATTATTTGTATAATATTAGAACCTATGAAAGAATAAATCAGTTAATGCAACGAAGGAACGAAGGAAAACTTTAAAACAGTTTAGATGCTTGATGGAGAAGTTAAATAAAGCAACTCTGTAAATGTTTTTAGACCTCCTCCTGATCAAAATAATCTGATAGAAATTTTATAGAGAACAAATATAGTAGAATAAATTATGAGCTAAATAGATCCTAGAATATACGATGTTATGGATGAAAATGATACGCAATTTTTTAATCAAATATTGGCAGAACTAAATGAGATTTAATTTAACCCAGAAGAAAATTCATAAATGCAATAGAATTATGAAATCACTTCTAGAGTGCAGTAGATTTAAATTTTGCTTTCAAAATATTACAGTGAACTACAAGCAATTAAGCCCAAAGAGATAAGCCTTTAAACATCAGCTGACTATTTAAACATATCTGAGATGCCTACAGAGAAAAGAGTTTTATTTTAAATGTAAATTAGCAGACCAATTTGCAACGAATCTATTGTTTATAAAGTCAGGTTAAGTTCCAATCTCAATTAAATTCAAAATAGTGCTTAAGCATCAGAATTCTTAAAAAATGAAGGACTATAAACTATGAATGAAAGAGAATGTATTCATGTATTCCCTATTTTCATAGAAAAAAGTCCTTTTAACGCTATGAGTATCATTCTTTCAATTCCTGATTTTGATGTTTAATAACAATATATTTTTGAGGAAAAAAATTGGAACATAACTTTGGAATTGATTAAAGACTCTACAACATAAAAGTTTGTAAGTTAAAATAATAAGAAAACTATACACGTTCAATATATTCCTTAGAATTTAAATCAATAAATCAATTAAAGTTAATAAAAGCAAAGATAATAAGATAATGTACAAAATTAATAAAATTAAGAGGAATCTTAATCCAACGGTACCTAAGAATAATAATAGGATAAATAATAAAATTCATCTTAATAAGAAGAAGCAAATGAAAATGGCTAAGGTAAAAAAAGAGTCTTATTTTAATAAAACTATGGTCATGAAACAATCACAGGAGATAAAGTAAAATCATTTAAATAAATTATAAATCTAGTAAATTTATTAACTAAAAAAACTTTAGGTATTTTCATAAGAAACATTAAATGAAATGTAATAACAATTAAATCAAAGAGAAAAATGCCAAATTTATGGTCATTTTTATGTTAAGAAAGTTCCTGGTAATTTCCATGTATCATTCCACAATGAAGGTTTATTATTGATGCATTCTAACCTAATTTTTAATCTGAGACATACCATTCACACTCTTGAATTTACAACAGTAAAATTTAACTAAAATATTTTTATTTTATTTTTAAATTAGATAATGTGTTGAATTCAATTTTTAAACTGTTTTTAATGTTTTTAAGAATATTTTTTAAAGTTGTCTTATATAATTATTAGGAAGATGGTTCTTTAACGTTAGGAAAATATACTAAATCTTCGAATCCTCTAGATAAAACAGTTCATAATCCTGGTCATGGAATGGATACAGATTACTATTTAAAAGTGGTCAATACTGTTTTCGAAAATATGCTTAGCGAACATAACAACATTTATTCTTTTACTTCATTAGAAACTAGTGGCGCTAGAGATTTTAGATTACCTTCTGTTAATTTCAGATATGAATTCGACCCAATTACAGTCCTTCACTACAGAAAAAGTAGATCTCTAACTTAATTTATTGTAACTCTTTGTGCTATTGTTGGAGGCTCAATAGCGATATCTAAATATATTTATACCCTTTTGGTCAAATGAACTCATTCTATAAATAAAATAACATTATATATAGCTTAGTTTCTATATATTTTATATGTGCATTTTTAAGCAGGTTACATTATTTCTATATCTTAAATTTTTATTTAAAAATTTTGTTTTAAATTTATTCATTCTCACAACAAACATTTAGTTTAAAATTTATTATTTTAAAATTAATTTACATATATATAAATCTATTAAATATTTTCTTTTCAAATTAGTTTGGAAAATACTTAAGATTTCTACTAAAGTATTTTTTATTTTTAAATGTAAATCATTAAATAAACTTGAAATAAAATAGGTATTATATTAATTTTATAGAGCAATTATAAAATGAAGCGGTTTTCTTATACTGTAAATTAACTGACTAAAATAAATATTCAGTAAAAATAAATTTGAATAATTTAGTCAGAAAATCGTTGACTAGCAAAATACTTATCTATTTTTAAAATTTGCTCAATTTATTTTTTTAAAAATATGCATTTATTTTATTAGATAGTCTAATTTTATTACAATGTAATTTATTTATTATTTAAAAACATAAAATAACCAGTTTTAACAGCATTTAATTTTATTGTTTCTTATTGATCTTTTGTTATTAATGAAAACTAAATCAATATTTTTTGCTTTGTTTTTGTTTTGATTTGCATAAGGAATAGAGCTTATTGATCAAATTTTCCGAAACATAAAGGCTCACTATCGGACCTATAATGTTAAATTAAAATCCTTGTGGCGCAATGGTAGCGCAGTGGCCTCCTAAGCCAAAGGTTGTGAGTTCGAATCTCACCAAGGATGTTTTTTTTTTTTATTTAATTATAAATTTAAAAAATCAAAAAAATGATGTTAAAAATGGAAATAAATAAAATAAAAAAAAATAAAAAAAGGTGTTTTTGTAATGATTATCATAATTAAAAATCTTACCATACTTGATTATGCTAATTATATAAAGACTAGTTTTCTGGCATTAAATATTGTACTAAAATCCTTGTGGCGCAATGGTAGCGCAGTGGCCTCCTAAGCCAAAGGTTGTGAGTTCGAATCTCACCAAGGATGTTGTTTTTTATTTGACAACTTTATTAATTTAGTTTATAATGAACAAAGTCTATTTTATTTATTAAAGATTTTTGATATAAAATTTTAAAAAATTCTATTTGATAATTAAATTAATATTTTCAGTAAATTATTTTTTGTATTTAAAATAAATTATTAAGAATCTAAAAATATTCATCATCAATAAATAATTTATTAAGTATTAGGTTTCTAACTCCTACTTTTGATAAAGAATGAAAAGAAAGGAACCAAAAACTTCAAATTATATTTAGTAAATATTTTTGAATATAAATCTTTGATAAAGATATTGATTGAATATTAATTAATTATTGCCTTATTAGTATGAAAGCAATTAGATAAAGTGTAAAGTTTTCTTAAAAATTAGCAAAATTGAAAGAAAATTAGCAAACTTTCGATTATAATTTGATAGATTTCTAGCATCCAGATTTTAATAATTTAGAATCAAAGTGCTTGCCTGTGCAAGGCTTCACATAAACTTTAAAAAGCGAAATTTTGAATTTAAAATACCATGTTGAACTATCAGGCAGAGTTAATTTAGCAGCTAATCAAATAGGCATTCCTAAAAGATTTATAGTTATGGTTAAACCAGATTATTTGTAAAAACGAGTTTGGGTTAATGATAATTTAGATATTCAGAATCTCCATGCTCTTGTTAACCCAAGAATATTGGATAAAGATAAAGTATGCTTCTTTTGATAGTTTTTTTTATTATCAGTAATGTTTATATTAATCTCATTTTCTAAAAGTTTATGGAATACGACTGGGAATAAACAGCATGTTTCCCAACAGTAAGATTCAGAAGACTAAGATATCATCACATATTAGTTCAGTATTTGAACGAATAAATGGAATAAGTAGAAGTAGAAATGAATGGGTGGGAATCTAGACTATTCTAGTAAAGTTTAGATCATCTCAATGGCATAATACCTTTTGATGAAGTTAAAAATATGCTAGATTTTGAATTATTACCTGAATACAACGATGAAAAATTAATTTTAGATGAATTTAATGTAAAATATTTTTTTAAAAACATTGCATTTAAGTTAATTTAAATATAATCTTAAATAATAGGACTTTAAGCTTTATAGATTATTTGGCAAAGAGAAATAAATCTCTCTTACAGCATAAAAAAAAGGAAGTAATTAAAGTAATTATGGTCCTTCATCAATTCCAGAAACCATAAACGAAGTAAAATAAGATTAGCCAAAAGTATTTTAAAATAAAACTAAAAAGTAAAAGCCATAGAGCAAATGAAATAAATTAATATCTTTTATTTAGTAATTATATAACTATATTTATTAAGTAAATAAGTGAATCCTACTTTTTATAAGATTGATATAATCAAAAATAATTTTTATTCAACACTAAATTTATTTTTAGAATTAAGTTTAAGCTATTTTTTTAGTAAATAAATAATTATTTTATTATTTATTGTAAAATCTCATTTATTAAGTTAATATATTTATTTTAAATTTTTTTATGGCTCTTAACATCATAAATATAAAAAGAACTAAAATACTATCTAAAATAAGCGTTAAAAAAGAAAGATTACACTCAATAAAATAATTAAAAAATTAAATTTTATAAATATTTTTATTAAAAATTTTATTTTAATTTTATCAGTTTCAGAAAATTGTATGTAACAAAATAAAACATAAATTAATCTGAATGATAATAGAACTTGAAGTGATTTTGGACCTTTGAGTGTTATACTCTTTTTCAGTATTAGAAGATTTATGAATATCCTCACTATATTTTTTAATGGAAACTGAATCATCATAACCTATTGTTTACATTCCCTCAGTAAAAGTATTTGATCGATAAGTCTAGCATCCAATTTTTGTTTGAGCATCATAATAGCCTGTCTTGCTATATGAATCATAATCACAAGATTTTATATTACCTTCTGTAGAGCCTTCTAAAGGGTGAGCATGATAATCATATAATAACGTCCATTCCCTTGCCCATCTGAATCATAACCGTAGAACTATATTCACCCTATTTAAATAATATTAACAACACATCACGAGCTGAATCATCACTTCCTATTTATCTGTTTATGTGTTGATTTACCTAATGGACACTTTTTGCATTCATTTCTCTATTATTTACATAATAGCTTGTTGAACTGTAAAAACCAAAACCACGAGGTTTTAGATTAAATTCTGTAGAGCCTTAAGTAAAATTGTCACAATCATAACATCCATACCCTTCACCATCTTTGTCAAAACCAGTATAAATTCTTTTACCTTTTGGACACAATTTTAATTGCAAGCTACAGGCTGAATCCTCTTCTCCCTATGTATTCAATTCTTTAGTAGATTTACCTGTTGGGCATTGCTCACAATAATTCAACCCTTGATCATAGTAATATCCTCTCTAGCTTTAATAACCAAAACCACAGAATATTATAATACATTTTTTTTATCCAATTTCTTAGGAAGTACCATATTTACTTTAGTATTGTAAGAATATTTAATGTATAAAATTGTTTAAATAGTAGCTAAATAAATATCTATATTATACATGAAAGAAACAATAATGAATTGAAAAAGTCTTCTACTTAGTGTTAATTAAAATTCAAACAATTATTTCTATCTTTTCATTAATTTTATTTAAATGGATTTATAATTTAATCTTTTGTATCTAAACTAAAATTTAATCATCTATTGATATTATTTTAAAAGATAAATTAAATTATATATTAAAGGTATTTTTAAAAGATTAAGTTTTGTGGAAAATAAATTAATAAATTATTTTATTCTAAAATTTTTATTAAAATAAAAAATCATTTTATCTTCTAAGTATCTTCAGATTATTGTTAAATATATCCAAATAATTTTAAATCAAATCCTTCATATATTTGTTATATAGAACAATTTATTTTTATGCTAGAACCAAATATTTTTTCTTTGATTGATAAATTTTCTATTTTTAGAGTAAGACTCTTGTAAAAATAAAGTGAAAACTAAATGAAGATAATTTTTAATTAAATTTAAGATGGATGGTTACTTTAAGAGTAAATATTTTTATAATATCTTTTTTAATTTTGAGCATATTTTTTAAAACAGAATTATTTAGAAAAGTAATAAAAAAAATATTTCTTTTCAAAAGTCTATAAATTTAAAATAAAAAAATATATATTTAATAAGGAGCTAGACTATTTATTGCTAGACTGATATAAATAAAATCATATACCTACTTGATAACTTTAACAATTAATTAAAACTAAGTTACTTTGATTCTAAATAATGTTTATTTACTTTAATTTCTTTCATTTTCATTTTAAAAAACATAAACATTTCATCAATTTCTAACAATTCTTTCACAAAGCAATACTAAAATTAAGCTACAATTAAAATAAATTTCACGATAAAAATTGTCATATCAAAAAAATGAAGATAATAAGAGTTAGGGCTAGTCTAATTTAATTTATTGTTTTAAATGAATTAATTATTTAATTAATTTTCTTAAAATTTTAGATATAGTTAAATTTGATTAATTCCTATTAGTCTCAATTTTAAAATCTAAATACACTTAAATCAGAATACTTTATATCTTATAATATTGAATTTTTAGATTTTATAAATAATTTATCATAGTAGTAGCAATTAATTTAAGGTGCCTTTATCAAATTAAAAATTTTTTTTGTATTCATTCATTTATTTTCCTAGTTTAGTATATTTTGTTTGATTCTATTTTTTAAAACATTTTTTATTATTGAAATGTTTTCTAAAAATAATTATTTAACGATATGAGAAATTTGATTATTAAATTCTTAATTTATTTTAATAAAAATATTTTGAATTAGTTTTTAATTTTAAAATTCAGGGATACTTTAATCTAATAAAAAATTAATTATAAAAAAAGACAATTAAATTAACATAAAATTCGAATTACTAAGATAAAAACACATTTTATAATTTTAAATTACATCTTTCAATATTTTTCCAGATTTCAATTAGACGTTTTTGTTTTATTTGTGTTAAAACAGGCTTAACTTAAATCTAGAAATTATTTTTAATTTATATATAATATTGTAGCTTATATAAATAGTTAGTTATTTAATTTAATATCAGATTTATTTGATTTAGCTAAGGATATTTAATTTTATAGAAGATACTTAAAAACATTATTTTTAATTTTGATGAATTTATTTTATTGTTTAAAAACAATAAAACATATTTACCATATAATATGTATACTATCTTGTCATTAAAATTTTTTATTTGTCAATATAAAAAATGAAAATATAATGTATTCTTATTTAAATTTATTTCATTTGCTTAAAGATAATTTTGAAGGATATCTTCAAAAATTAAAGTTATCATTGATATTGTAATTAAATTATAAATACAAAAAAAACTAATTAAATAATAAAAGGAATTCAATAATAAATAAAAAAATAGCTAAAATATTATCTATTATAAACATTAAAAAAGAACAATTACTCTCTATATAATAAGTAATAAATTACAATTTATAATATTTTTATTAAGAAATTTTATTTTAATTTTATCAGTTTCAAAAAATGGTAACTAACAAAATAAAACTTAAAGTCATCTGAATGATAATAGAACTTGAAGAACTTTTGTATCTTTAAGTCTCATAGTCTGTTTCGCTATCTAAAGATTTATCCTCACTATATTTTTTAATGCAAACTGAATCATCTTAACTTTTTGTTTACATTTCGTAAGTAAAAGTATTTTTTGGACAAGCCTTACATCTGATATTTGTTTTAGCATCATAATAGCCTGTCTCGCTATAAAAACCATAATCACAAGGTTTGAGATTACATTCTGTAGAGCCTTCTAAAGAGTGAGTATGATAATCACAATAAGCACATCCATACCCTTATCCATCTAAATCATAACCTGTAGAACTATATTGACCCTCTTTACACAATTTTAACTACACATCACAAGCTGAATCATCACTTCCTATTTATCTATGACTGTGAGTAGATTTATCTAATGGACACTTTTTGCATTCACTTTCTCTATTATTTACATAATAGCCTGTTGAGCTGTAAAAGCCATAATCGCAAGGCTTTTGATTACATTCTGTAGAACCTTCTAAAGAATAAGTACCATAGTCACAATCATAACATCCATACCCTTCACCATCTCTGTCATAACCTGTATCACTCCATTTACCTTATGGACACAATTTTAATTGCAAACTACATGCTGATTCATCTTCTCCAGATGTATTCAATTCTTTAGTAGATTTACCTGTTGGACATTTCTTGCAATCGTTCGTCTCTTATTCATAATAATATCCTCTCTAGCTATAATAACCAATACCACATAATATTATGTTACATTTTTTTGAGCCAATTTCTGAGGAAGTACCCTTTTTGCAATATTTACATTCAGTACCCTCTCTATTACCATTATAACCTGTAGTACTCCATTAACGTTCAGGACACTTCTCTAATTATAAAGTGCAAACAGAATCATTTTCTCCTTTTGTCATTTTTTAGTCAGTTGATTTACCAATAGGACATTTTCTACATTTAGTTTTAGATTTTGGATCATAATAGCCTGTTTAGCTATAAAAACCATAACCACAAAGTACTAAATTACATTCTTTTGAACCAGCTTCAGAGTAAGTATCATTAGTGCAATCTTCACATCCTTGCCCATTACCATCAAAATCATATCCTGTAGAACTGTATTTGCCTTCTGGGCACTTTTTTACATCCACATCGCAAACACTATCATCAGTTCCTTTAGTATTTATTTTTTTGGTTGATTTACCCTCTGGACAAATCTATTTACAACCATATTAATCATTGTAAAAATTGTAATAACCTGTTTCGCTATATGTACCTAAATCACAAGGTTCTAGTTCACACCTATGCGAACCTTCATCAGAGTAGCTACCATCAAGGCATTCCTTGCATACAGCTTCATTTCCTTCAGGATAGTAACCACTTCTGCTATATTTACCTGCAGGACACTTTATTAACTTCACATCACAAGCAGATTCATCATTTCCTATTGTATTTTCTTTTGAGGTTGTTCTATCTTATGGACAATCATCACATTCATCCCAATCATCTGAATCATCAAAATAACCTGTTTTACTGTAAGAGCCATAACCACAAGGAATTAGATTACAATCTGTAGAACCTTCTAAGGAGTATCTGTTATCTTCGCAAGCATCACATCCTTTCCCTCTTCCATTAAGATCGTAACCAGTACTGCTTTTTTTTCCTGCTTTACATTTTCTAGCAATACAAACTGATTAATCAGTTCCTTGAGTTCCTACACCTGGAGTACATGTACCTTCATCGCATGGTGTACAAGATCCATTATCATCTTATCCATTGACACTGTAAGTGCAAAGTTGACAATCAGCAGTATAAGCTACCTACAATAGCATTAAAGTAAGTAGCAAACAAAAGACTTTTGAATTCATTAAGTTTATTTTTAATGTGTTTTTTTTCTTTTCTTTTATAATTTAATATTTAATTAATTAATTCTGATTTTTTTAACTGGAATTTAAATGCAAAGTCAATTCTAATCAATTTTTCTATTTCTTTGAAAATAATTTGTTTTTCTATTATTTATCTTGAATGAAACAAATTTAAATGACTTCATAAAGTCTTTTAGTAAAAGTATGAATTAATTAAAACACAAAAAACTAGTTCTAGTTTTTAATTAATTTTACTGAAATCTTTTTTCGATTTTAATCTGAGAATCAAAATAAAAAATTTAACCATTAACTATTACTTTCTTTAATAATAAATTAAAATATTTATTTAAAAAGCATTTTTGAAGATTAGTTAATAGTAAGTAAATAGATTCATAAATTATTTTTATCCTAAATTTTTTATTAAAATAAAAAACATACTTTTAGTTATTTTAATTTACTGTAAAATAAATTCAAATCATTTTAAATATTTTTGAAATATATTTTATTAGTATTTTACCGTACTAGTTAATTTAAATTAGAACTATTGTTTTTTTTAATTAACAATTTTCTATTTATCAATCAATATACTAAGTGTAAAAAAAAAGTGAAAATTTAATGGAATAAATAATTATGAAAATTAAAGATGATATCTTTTAGAATAAATAATTAAAAAATATTTATTTTAATATTTTAAAATGTATTTTATCTATAAAATAGAATAATTGAGATAGATTACAGAAAAAAGTTTCATAGTCATTATTAAATAATTTAAAATGATAGAATAAATTTAATTAAGAACTAGACTATCTATATTTAGATTAATAAAAACAAAATCTATCCATTAATAGAAGCTTTACAATTAATTAAAGATTAATTTACTTTAATTATTAGTAGATTTTTTATTTACATTTCTTTGATAATATTTTGAAAAAATGTTTAAATGTAACCATTTCTTAATGTATTTTCCAAAAATTTTAAATAAGTAGAATTAATTTAGTTAAAATTATGATTAGTATCTCAATGGAATTGTTATTTAAAAAGAGTTAAGATTGATTACTTTATTTCTTTTTTTAAATGAGTCAAGTATTTAATTAATTTTAATAAAATTGTAGATATACTTAAATAATTTGATTAATACCTATTAGTCCCAATTTTAAAATCTAAAAATGCTTAAATCAGAATACTTTATATCTTATTATATTGATTTTTTATACTTTATTAATAATTGATCTTAGAAGCAATTAATTAAAGAGCCTTTATAAAAAATTTAAATAGTTTTCAATCGTTTATGTAGATTAGCATATTTAGCTTGAATCAACATTTTTAAATAATTTTAATTCATTTTAAAAATATTTTAATAGATAATCTTAGTAGGTTCTAATATTTATGATTAGTTAGATATTTAACTTATTTTCAAATAAATATATTGAAGTAGATTTTAATTAAAAAAGTTTAAAATTCAGTTAAAACCTTGATCCTTATAAATCATAAGAGGTAAAAAATATAATTAAGGTAGAAATATTAAATTAGTTTATTTTTAATAAAGATTATATACCTAACTGAATATTTAATAAATTTGAATTTAATCAAGTAAGGTATTATTAATTTATTTCACATTTACTTGACAAATAATTGATTTTATCAATTTATCATTTATTTCATTTTTACTTAATTACTTTCTATTTCCCAAGATTTTATAAGTTTATTTTTTAAATGAAACCATAAATATTGACCTTATACAGAAAAATACACTTACCTATAAATTACTTTTATTTTATTCTTATATTATATCTAAGAGCTCTCAATCAATTTTCCTGGGCCTCCTTCAACTAAAATTGGTATGTATTTGCATGAAGATTAATTAGGATTTTCTAATTTTTTGTTCTTTCTCATATGTTTCTTAAACATATGCAGATACGTCTTTTTGAATCAGGAATTAATCAATAATTAATCTCACTGCATCAATTTTCTTTGAGCTCATTTAAAAACTTTCTTAATAACTAATCTATTAATTTAAATATTAAATAAATCACCCATATGGGTCACTTCAAACTCTTCTACCTTAATTTTACACTTAAAAACTATTTTTAGATAAAATATTTAGCTAAATACTTATCAATGTCTTTTTCAATTGAAATTTCCTAACCGAAACCATTATACTCAGATTTACAATATAAAAGCTTAATCATTTATTTCTTGAACTAATTTATTTGAGTCAAAATTTAGTTATATCAAGATGATTACGAATCTTAATATTATAAAATTCACTATATATAAAATAATACCAATAATAATTAACTGTTAATTAGTATTATCTATTTAAAACAATTAATCAAATTGATTTTATGTAATTTTAAAGAAAGGTTTAAGTTTGATATTTTTTCTGTAAGTAAAATGTCATACATATAGTTATAACTCTAAAATTAGAGCTATAAGTTATTTTAGTAAATATTCTTGAACATGAAAAAATTCTTCGCAATATTTTTTCACAGAAAACTTAACTTAACTTTAAATAGAGATTCTTAAACTGGTAAAATATTTAAAATTCACACTTAGTTAGTTAGATTCACTTTACCACAATAAAATGCCAGCTTTCTATTTTATTTAAGAACATTCTAATATCTAGAAGAAAGGTAAAGAGAAGATTCCAAAAAGATCATTTTAAGATTTCAATACTATTTAAGAATTTTCGCTCAATTAGATAAAAAAATCATTAAATTAAAAAAAGTCTAATCATAAAGAGCATACAATTAAAAAGAAAAAAAGAAATTTGACTCTAGAATTTAAAGTTAGAAAGTAGTTTTGTGTTTTTATATTTTGTAAGAAAAAATATCATCAATATTTTAATAATCAATTTATATATGGGCCATACAAAAAATATTCAAAAATAGACATACATAAATGGCAATCTAATTTATTCATTAGTTATTTTTTTTTTAATCTTTTTAAGGAATACCACAGGATGCATCCGGAATATGCTCGAAAACTTAAGTCTAACCTAAGGTAGCAGAATTCCCAAAGATTTGTAATTTTGATGCATCAGTACCGATTCTTTTATATGATTTTCTATAGCCCATACCATTACAATTGCCATTGCAAGGATTCTCTATTTCAATACCATCTTCATAAGCTCCATAATCATTACGTTTTTCATATCTAGTCTTAGCTTCCATTTATCCCATTTTATTTATAGTGAGTGAACAATACTCTTTTTAGCTTGGTTTGAATTTTTGAATTTTTAATTTTTAATTTTTTTATTTAGTTTTTTAGATCACCGAAAATCGTATATATAATTCAGTAATGGGGTGCAAACCGAACAGATCCAAAATCATCTTGTATTTTATTATCTATATGTTTATTTATTTTCCATTAAAAATTCTAAAAATAAAAACCAAAAAAAGGTATTACTGTCAATAAATACATTTATTTTAAACACTTTTATTATCAATTATTAAATATGAAATTCTTCTATTTTAAATATTTTTATTCTAAATTATTAAATATGAATTTCTTCTATTTTATTATACTTTTATTTTAAATTATAAAAAATTAAATTCTTTTAATTTAAACACTTTTATTTTAAATTATTAAAAATGAAATTCTTTTAAATTAAACACTTTTATTCTGTCTAGATTATTAAAATAAAAATTAAAAAATTTTAGTATCATTCATTCAACAAGCTTATAAATTATAATATATTAAAATTAAACACTTTTATTTTAATCACCATTATTCTTAACTATTAAATTCAAAAATCAAAAATTATTTCCTTTAGTATGATTGATTGAAAGAGTTCATAAAATTTTAATATTCTTAAAACTATTAATTTTAAATCATTTTATTTAAAGCACTTTTATGATTAAAATAAAAAACTCAAAATAAAATTAATTATCTTAAGTGTGATTCATTCAGAAGAGTTAATACTGACATTTGAAAATTATTGAAATTAAATACATTAATTTTAAACACTTTTATTATTGTCTTTATTAGAATTATTCAAAGATTTAATAAAATTCTAACATTTTTTTAATTCTTTTATTTTTTAAACATTTTTAAAATTAAAAACTAAGTGCGATTCATTCAAAAGAATTAATAAATTCTGATTTATAAGATTTTAAACAGTTTTATCTTAATTTATTCTAATTATTGAATTACAAATTCAAAAATAATTATATTTAGAGTGCTTGAAAGAGTTAATAAAATTCTTTCTTTTTTTAAATTCTTAATTTTAAATTATTTTTTAAAAATTCTTTTATTTTAGACATTTTTATTGATAATAATGAAAATTAAATACTCAAAATGTAATTTTATCTCAAGTGTGATTTATTCAAAAAATTTAATAATTTTTTAGATATTTTAAATTATTTATTATCGATTTAAAGGTAAAATTTTTAATCTGAATTTTTATATAAAAGTCGATATTTATTTAGTCTTTTTAAAGTGAAAAATAAAACCTAATCAAAACTTTTAGATTTATGAAAAGCAAAATATGAAAAATTGAAATGAGATAATTTTTAATAAAAATAAAAAAATAAAAATAGATTAATTAATATTTTTAGATTTTTAAATAAGAAAATAAATTAATTTATTACTTGAAAATGAAGAGAATAAATATTTTTATTAGATTTTTTAATTGATGAATTAAATATTTTAGAGTTAACTAAAACAGAAATTATTTACAAATTTTTAATTATTATAATTTAAAATATCTTTTTACTAAATTTAAATTAAAATAAGAATGAGAAGGTGGATGTTTTTCATTAGATAATACATCAAAATTGATTAATCTTTAGGTTCTTTATATATAAATATATAGAATTTTCTAATATTTTTTAAATAAAATATATTGTTCAGTTTTATAAAAATTAGATGAATGTATGTAAATTAATAAATAATTTTAGAAATATAAATATTATAAAATTAGTTTTTATTAAAGCTTATGATACAATAAATTAATAAATAACTTATATAAAATTGCTTTTGAATAGAAAGATAAAATTACTATTGACTGATTTATCAATTAATGTTTATAACATTAAATTATTAAAATATAAAAATCAAAGTCAATAAAATTAGCAAATAAAAAATGTAGATTTAAAGAAGATGAGTTTATTTAGAAGTGAAGATATGGAGTATTATTGTATTGTTTTGCCATGTGAAAGTACTTGAAATGTGAATGAGTTGCTATCATAATCATTCATATATAAACAAAATTAATTTATGACTTATTTAATTTAAGCAAATAAATGAATTAAAATTTTAAAAATTATTATGACTACCAATAATAAATATTTAATAATAAAACTAACTAACTAACTAACTAACTAACTCAAAACAAAAAACATTATTCTTAATTTCATATGAAAATATCAAAATGTAATACTAATGAATTATTCGGTTTAAATACTTAATTTAATATATATTCTATTTTTTTTATTTAATTCAATAAATCTTTAAGACCAAAAATAAGTATTAGAAAAATTCTAACTAATTTCTCTCAATATTTTAAATACATATATACCTAAAATAAATATGTATATTTTTATATAAACATTCTAGTTTATACTAATTTTAAGTAAAGAAAACATATTAATAATTTAAAATAGGTTAAAATTGAAAAATTTTATAAAATAAGGAATAAAAATTAAATAATTGTTATATATTTATCTCTAATAGAATTTTCTCTAAGATTTTTAATTAATTGATAAACTAAATTAGATATTGAAAATTTGTATTTAAGTTTGATTAATTTTTTAAATAAGCAAAAGTAGATGTTTGATATTTTTTAGAGTAAGGAGGAATATTATGGCTCTTTTTTTAATGATAATTTATAGGAAGAGCAGTTAAATCAAATAAAAGATAAAGTTCATTTAAAATAACTGCTTACAATTATGAGCAAAAAAAAGTTAGAAAACATGCTGCCAATAAGAGTATTGATTAATTAATTATTATATTGCATCTACGACTTTATTTTTTACTCATTTTTGCATAAATTTACAGAAAGAAATGGTATTATGCGAAAAGAATTGCTACCAAGCTGTTGATTTCAATAATATAACTGATGAAACAGCAGATGTGTTGAGAGAGTGCAAAGTTAAATGTAAAGCTCCTCTTGATGATGTTATTAAATATTTAGATAGTATCAATTATCTTTCTGAAAACAAAATGAAAATGTGTACAAAAAGTTGTAAAAAAAAAGCTGATGCTGAAAAAGGCAACACTTTAGGAGTTTATGACGAATGTTTGTGGATTTGTTATAATAAATTAGACAGAAGATATAAGGAATATTGGAGAAATTTAAAGAATGATGTAATAAAAAAGCATTTTTCAAAAACATTTGAAGAGATGGAGATTTAACACTCTCCTTAAGCTTAAAAATGATGTTAAAATTTAAAATAATTCAAAAAAATCAATAGAATTTAATATAATAATCAATATTGAGCTATTTATTTGAATTACAAAGCAAATTAATCAGATATTTATTTTTAATTGTATAAAGTTGTTAGTCTTAAGCATTAAAGTAGATTTTGTATTGATTGCCAATTAACAGCAAGAGCAAAAAATATACTAACTTAATATAAAACTTCTACATTTTATATCAGCTATAAATTTATTTTAATTATTTATATATTTTTTCAAATTAAAATAATGTTTTATTAACAATTTTACTATAAAAAATTATCTATTAAAAATAATAATCTTCAAAAGCAAAAACTAATTTTAAAAATGAAAATAAATCCTAAAATGCTTAGTGTAAAAAATAAGAATACTTTAAAAATAAAAAGCAGCATCAGAATAAGCTAAGAAAAATATTTATTTTTAGTTTTTTAAACATTTTAATGTTAAATTTTTACAAAAAAAATAAAATAGCTTTATTTATCTTGAAAAAAATAATTTTTGATGTTAAAAAAGCTGGTATTTTTAAATTAAAATAAGATTATTCTATTGGAAATATTATTTTTGGAGTTTATTTTCAATCAATTACAAAATGATAAAATATTTCCTTTAAAAGAAGTTTATAATTTTCTTTTGATTAAAAACGAAAAATAAACAATTTTACTTTTAATCTAATTTAGTAATCTAAATTCTTATAAAAATAAATGAACACTTTTATTGGTTTAACTTTTTGATTTAAATTTTGGTTTACTTCAAAAATTGAAATATTATGATACTGAAATATATAATTTTATGATTGATTATAACCTTATACAATTTATCAATTTCTAAAGTATTAGAGCTATTAATAGGAGCGCTTATTAATAAGATGGAAGAAATTTGGTAAAGTATAATTAATTAATTATTTTAAATATGTAATCTATTATGGTGGATTTGGAATTCTATAAAGTGCGTAATAATTTTCTTAGACAGAATTTAATCTTACTCAGTATGATTTATTGATTTTGTAAATAAATAAATATCTGAAAGAAATAATTTATAATGTCAGCTATTGCGTAAGATACAATTTTTTTGAATCTGAACAAAATACGTCACTTCTATTCTTTTTATAAAAAATCTTATTTAGACATATTCATTCTCATCAGATATAATTAATAATAAAAACTAAAGATACAGATTTCTAATTACTAATTCCTATAAATAAACATGATTTCATTTTTTCAATCAAATTAATCAGTAAATTTTTCAAAAAATAAATATTTTCAAATTATTTTTACTATAACAACAACTCAAAAATCATAAATTATTATTATTTTTCATGTACTAATTAATGTAAATTTTTTGCAACACACTTTAAAATCAACTTAAAAATTTAAAAATCAAATAATATTAAAATTGAGGTGTTTAGTTAATATCTATAAAGCAAATATTTTTTTAATTAATCAGAAAATACAGTTGAGTTTATAAAGTTGAAATATAAATAGGACATTAACATATTAAGTAATTGAAATACTGCTTAACAATCAATTAAAAGTTAATAATAAACATTTTCGTAAACAAATTTAAAATTTTTAATTTTAAACATAAAAAGTAAATGAGGAATTAGTTATTCTAATAGGCTTTTAGCATAAATAAGCAACAAAAAAGTAAAAACTATCCTAAAATTTAAATTAAAAAACGGACAAAGTTGATATGAAATAGTCTAAAGAAAAAGACTGCACAATTGATAGTAAAAATAAGTAAATAAGTAATTGAATCTTAAAAAGACTTGTCTGTTAGATTGAAATTCTAAAGGGATATACAAGTCAAAAGTGGAGTTTTTTAGATTAATTTTAAAATAAGTGAAAAATTTACTGAGAATACTTGCTATAAATTTAAGTTTAAGAGGGATTAAAAAATAAATTGACATAAAAACGATTATAAAAGGTGTAAAAATTATGCGAAGAAATTATGTATCCAGGTAGAAGACAAGTAAATTTTGATTAGATTGATTTAGAAAATTTAAATCAAAGTGTATCTATTTATCAATATATGAATTACTTGACGATCACGATGATGGTATATGAAATTAGAAATGACGAAATCGAAAATGATGATGATAAACTATTTATTGATTGATAGATTATTCAATGAAAAATAAATAGATCGGTAAATAATCAAAAATCAAACAAATCAATAAGCAATTTGCTAGCAAACAAGCAATTAATTAATTAACAAATAAGTGGCTTTCTAATCTTTAATAATAAAAAGCAAGAAGAAGGAAAATATCAAAAAGCGAAGATAAGATCGAATTTTATAATTAAAATATATAAATAATTATCAAATAATTAAAGAAAAACTGAAGGAAAGAAGAAATGACTGACACAAAGAATACATCAGTATTAACAACCTCCACTGGTTCTCCAGTTGATGACAACCAAAATTCCGTCACTGCAGGTGAATACGGTCCCGTCTTATTATAAGACTTCCATCTTATTGATAAGTTAGCTCACTTTGACAGAGAAAGAATCCCTGAAAGAGTCGTCCACGCCAAGGGTGCTGGTGCTTGGGGTTATTTCGAAGTTACCCATGACGTTACCAAGTTCTGCAAGGCCAAGGTCTTCGAAACTGTTGGTAAGAGAACTCCCGTCTTCACCAGATTCTCTACCGTCGGTGGTGAAAAGGGTTCTGCTGATACTGAACGTGATCCTCGTGGTTTTGCAGTCAAGTTCTACACTGAAGAAGGCAATTGGGATATGGTAAAAACGTTAAAAATATATACAAAAGAAATTTGTTGAAGTGAATTGATTAATACTTTGCTTACAAGCAATATGACTGACAGATGACCATTTTATCAGTCTATCTAAATAATAGCAAAAGAATTATACTTTAAGTTAAAAAATATTGATTGCATCGTTTATCGGATTCATAAAATAGATAGATTATGATTTCATTTAAAAACATGAATGTCTCTCATCCTTTGGGAGATCTTAAATGAAAATGATTTATTCTTGCAGATTATATAAATTTGAGCAAGACATGTAAAGGAAAGTAGTTTAAAAATAATGTCAATTCACTTCAACAATATCATTTATAAATAGCTAATTTTATATTTTAAATATTTTATTAACTACATTATAATAAATAAAGGTTGGTAACAACACTCCCGTCTTCTTCATTAGAGACCCCATCAAATTCCCTGACTTCATTCACACCCAAAAGAGAAACCCTCAAACCAACCTCAAGTGCGCTAACATGTTCTGGGACTTCCTCTCCTAGGTTCCTGAATCTGCTCACTAGGTAATGAATAAATACAATTGATTAATTTAGTTGCTTAGTTTAATTTTCTTTTCTTCTTGATTAATGTGCTAATAGATATACGAAACAAATAAACAAACTAGTTTAATTGAATGAGCTGATTTAAAATAATACAAAGTTTATAATTTAATTAAAAGAAATGTAATAGGGACATTAGTTGAAACAATACAATTATTTGATGGAAATAAATATTGATAATATTATTAATTTCTTCTAATTTACATTTAGAAAACTTCTTTTTTCCATTGAATCATTCCATTTATTTTAAAAATTTTAATTAAGTCCTTATTTTACGCAATTGTCATACAGCCTACTCATTTTATATAAATTTAAATTTTCCCTTCAATTTAAGTTTCCTTCTTGAATTTTCTATCTAAGATATTACTGTTACCATCTTTAAAAGATAATTGAATACTTAGATTAAATTACTAAATACAAATAAATTAAGCTAGTTTAACACTTAAATAACCTTGTTGCCATATTTTAAATAAGCGAAAGTTATTTAATTAATTATTCACCTTTTGTGAAAACCCTATTTTATGATTCAACTGATTTTAAGTAGGAATAAATACTCCAACATTTAAAATTTAATTAATTTGTAAGAAAAGAATGTAAAAAAAATTGAGAAGAAATATTTATTTAATTTTAACTAACTCAATTTACAGACTTAAATTAAATTAAAATTTTGAAAATTCGTTTCTATTTTAATTATATTTTTGTTTACTTATTATTTTAATTTATAGGTTACCATTTTGTTCTCTGACAGAGGTACTCCTGATGGTTACAGAAGAATGAACGGTTACTCTTCTCACACCTTCAAGTGGGTTAATGAATAAGGCGAAGCCTTCTGGGTTAAGCTCCACTTCAAGACCGACTCTGGTATCAAGAACTTCACTGCCTCTGAAGCTGATGCCCTCAAGTCTACCAACCCTGACTACGCCACTGAAGACCTCTTCAAGCACATTGCTCAAGGTAAATAAAAATAATTTAATTAAAGCAAATGTAAATATAACTCATTCAAAATTTATTTAGGTGGATCTGCTTCTTGGACCTTAAACGTCTAAGTTATGCCCATTAATGATGGCTACAAGTACAGATGGAACATTTTCGATGTTACCAAGGTCTGGCCCCATGCTGACTATCCTTTGATCCCTGTTGGTAAGCTCGTCTTAAACAGAAATCCTGAAAACTACTTCGCTGAAACTGAATAATCTGCTTTCTCTCCTTCCCACTTAGTCCCTGGTATGGAACCCTCTTTGGATAAGATGCTCTAAGGTCGTCTCTTCTCTTATCCCGATACCCACAGACACAGACTCGGTGCTAACTACGATCAAATCCCCGTTAACTGCCCCTACAGAGCTAGAGTTTCCAACAACTAACGTGATGGTCCCATGTGTGTCAACGGTAACCAAGGATCTAGAGTCAACTATGAACCTACTACTTTCCACGGTTACAAGGTTAGACCCGAAACCAAGCTTTCCACCCAAAGAGTCACTGGTTTAGTTGGTAATCAATTACATATTAAAAATCTTTTAAAATTATCTAAAAATAAATGTACATATAAATAGGTCGTTTCAAACCCGCTCACCCCAACGACGACTTCTCTCAACCCGGTGCTTTGTTCCGTAAGGTTATGTCTGATAAGGATAAAGCTAACACTATCGGCAACATCGTTGGTCACATTAAGGGTGCTAACAGAGATATCCAAGAAAGATAAGTTAGAATTTTCTACAAGTGTGATGCTGAATACGGTTCAAAGATTGCTACTGCTCTCGGCTTCCCTGCTAACAGATCTAACCTCTGATTACTTTATAAATATTCAAATCATTAATTATTAGTTAGTACTTCATAATTATCTATGTCCGAGTAGTAGTTTTTTTATAAAAATATGCTCTATCAAAATCTCTAAATTATTATTTATTATATTTTGATCAAAATTTATAAATTTATGATACAAAAAACATTCCCAAAAATTAATTGTTTCATATTCTTTAAAAAGTAAAAGTTAAATATTACAAAAAAAATATGTATAAAAAAAGAAATCTTTATAATCATTTTAAAATATTTAAGTAAAAAGTTTTATAATTTTTAATATAGTCTACCGCGGATAAAAATTATAATCTTGGATAAAAAATATAATACTATTTTATAAAATTTCAGGATAAAGGATTATATGTCTGATAAAAATTGGATAAAATAAAATGTGTTAAATAAATACAAAAATAAAATAAATATATATATATATAAAAGAATCAATTTTGATTAATTTATTTATTATTAGAGAATAAAAATATCAGTTTCTAGAACAAAATAAATCTTTTTGCTTGATTTATTTAATTTTTGATTATGATTATGATATTTATTATATATTTTTAAGATAAAGATGGAAATACTAATTTATTTATCAAAAATTAAGTTAAAATATTTTTTGTTTTCTTATTTTTATTTTATTCATTAAATAATTAAAGTATTTATCCTGATTCTTTTTTAATTATCTGTAATATAAATTTATAGGTTCAAAAAATTCATTAATTACAATAATGAAAAGTATTTAGCAAGTGACTTAAAGCTTAAATATTAGTTGCTAAAAATATCAAATTAGGATAAAAAATCAGCTATAAAGAATTATAGATTTGAAATATTTAAAATATATTTTCTAAATATAAAATAAATTGATTTATTTATTTATCATTATTTTTTATATTTTTAAAACTAAAAATTAAACATAGAATAAAAGTTTAAGATCATTTTTATTAAAGGAAATTAAATAATATAGTAGATTTTGAAAAAGACTATTAAAATTTTCTTTATTTGTTTTTAATTTAAAATTATTCATAGAATTTGTATTTTTTTTCAGTTTGTTTAATGGAAAAATAAATTTTAAATTATATAATACCACAGTTAATTATAAATATAGATAGTATCATATAATAAGGCAAATATTAGTTTTTTATCAATATTTAAGTTTTAAATCACATTTGCACTTAAAATTTCAAAATTCAGCTGTCCCTAAGAAATATTTAAATTAAATTTATTTTAGTCAACAATGATAGTTTATTAAAAATTTTACATTCATAGTTTATTGATTTCTTTAACATATCAAATTTTTTTATGAATTATTATTTATTAGAAGAATCAATATTATTATCCCTAATGTTTTGATTTTATAAAATAAATTAAAATATGTAGTAAATTTATGTTAAAAAAAGAATAATTCTAACGAATTAAATAACTCTACTTTAAATTTAATTATAATTTTGCAATTTTTAGATAGTTTTTTTCAATTTAATTTATGATGAGCTTAGATCCTTCAATTCCAATATTATTACTTCTTTAATTATTGATATAATATTTTAAAAATGATCAAAATGTTAATAAATATTTTAGGTATAAATTTAATAAATAATTTAAAAATACTCTAAATCTAGATTTAATTCCAAAAGAATATGGAAATCTTGCAATATTTAAGCAATAAACGTAGCAATTTTTTAACTTAAGTTGCTTTCCCTTTTATTATTATAAATTTAAATAATTTAATCAAATCTTAAAAATTAAATTAAAATAAATTACCATAAAATGAGTTCTAATTTGATAATATTCTTACAATTTTAAATAGCTTGTAAAACGTGTAAAGCCCCCTTGTCATCTATATTGTTATGACTTTAACATTATTATAAAATATTTTAATTCAAATAAAATTGTATCATAAATCAAGATTTAATTAATTAATATTATAGTTAAAGTTTACCCAAAATCAAGTATTAATGTTTCTAAATTTTAATATTTTGATAGCATCCTAGCTAAATATAGAAATCCTTCATTACCAATATTATTTTCTCTAATTTTATTTAAATAAAACTTAATTAAGCTAATATTTTCTATATAGAAACATAAAGCCACTTAAAACTATATTAAATTAGTTAAAAATTTAAGAGATATTACTAAAAATTAAAGCCTAGATAATTTATTTTTTTAAGGTTATCTATTGAGTTAGCAATATTTAATACTCCTTTGACGCTTATGCCATTATTTCTTTAAAATAGGAAAATTGTTAGTTAGATAAAACATAACTTTATAATTAATTCAAGTTAATTTACCTAAGTCCAAGATATATTTTAGAAATATATTTGAGTTATTTTATTGATTGTGAAATACTAATAGCTCCTTCGTCTAAAATTTAACAGTTACTGATAAAATATTAATAAAGCAGTAATAAGATGTGTGTTTTTTAGAAAATAATTACTCTAAATATAAAAATAATGATCTTAGATTTTATAATTAACTTAATGCCTTCGCAATATGTTGAGCTACATGTCTATCAATATCACTAATCAAAAATAAAAAATTATTAATAAATGTTAAAAACTAAAAAAATTTCATATAATTAATAATTTCTATTAAATCTAATCAAAAATATATTCACATTAATAAAAATGAAATTATTATTATCCCAGCAATATTTATTTTAAATAGATGGTTTAAATAAATAATTAAAAACAAAAGCTAAATTTAAATCGAAAATAAGATTACCTGAATTTTAATTCTAATTCAATCATGTTTCTATTTTTTTAAATAGCGATTACTATATTTAAAACTGCTTGACTATTGATCTGATTATCACTTTTTAATTTAAAAATTAATTATTACAGATAATTAAAATAATATTTTTTAACAAATATTAATAAAAACCTTAAATCCAGATCTAATTAAATGATGTTTTAAATATTTTCAATTGTTTTTGCTAAATACTTAGCACCTTTTACTCCGATTTTGTTACCACTTTAATTATATAATATACATATTTTTAAAAGCTTAAACGTTTATTTTGTAAAATAAATGCTGCAATTTATATATTTTTATTTAGCTGTTATTAATTTAATTGTCTCAAAATTTAATGTAAACTAATTTATATTTTAATTAAAATTTATGGAAATTTTTGAGCTTTGAGGAATAATTATATTATTTCATTAATTATTTAAGTAAATTATTTTTATTGATATAAAAAATTAAATTTAACCTTAACAAAAGTTGTAATTTTGTAATACTTTGGTGGTTTACTAATCCTCTTGCTATATCTTTTATTGCTCCACCATCAATATTCGTTCCTCTAACATTTATCAAAAATGTTTATTTATTAATAAAATATTATGTAAATTATAAAAATTAAAGTTAAATACGATAAATCAATTTGTAACTCTGTAATTTGTTTGCATTTATCAAATGTATTTTAAAATTCTTCTAAATTACAATCTTCTAAATCATAATCTCTGTTTACCAAAGACAAATAAATATTTTATTTCATTTAATAAACAATATTTCTAAAAATTAAATAATATGGTAATTTATTTAGTTTTAAATAAAATGATTTTCAATTAAAAAATATTACTTAAAATCTATATTAATCTTTTAGAAATTGTAGCATTAATCAAGACTTTCAAATTAATTTATTGTTATTTCTTCCAAATCTATGTTGGTTATTATTAAATCCTAATTAATTACTTTTAAATATAATTTTACTTTGGTCATTATTGTTAACTGTCGTGTTATTATGCTATTCAAGGTTATCTTTATTGTATTCATTATCAAAAATTTTAAATTAATAAATAAAAAACAATACTATATCCTTTATTTTTTTAATTCTAGTTAAATCAAATATGTTTTTATTTGCTTCATAGATTAAATCTACTAATTATTTTTTATTTGATTCATAATTCTGTTCATTCTCTTTGATAATGCTTAAAATCATCTCATTTTACTTTTTTTAATCATCAAATTAACTTTTTATTATATTTACTAATTTATCCTTTTAAAATATTTATTTGTAGTAGTCTAATGATTTTTGCTAATTTTCTTGAATTTGACCAAGATCTTTTAAAATTTCTTTTCTTTTTGATTGAATTTTTTCAACTATCTCATCAAAAATAGCATTGACCTCTTCACAATATTAAGCAAATGGCCATTACTTTATTTTTTCAAGATTTTCTGAGATAGTATCATCGTCGTGAATTGGCCATTTCTAAAGAATAAAGTGGTCGTCACTTTAGAGGAGCTCAACTACATCAATAAAGCTTTTAAATTTATTTTCATCCAAGCATTTTTGGCATTTAATAACTTAAGGATCTTCTTTATCATCTAACCTTAAATATGCAATTAATCTTTTATGAATAGGACATTTCTTATATCTAATTAATAAAAACTATTCAAAATCTGAAAAATCAATATTTTCTTAATCCATATTATTTATTTATTTATTAAATTCCTATTTAAAATTGTTAAAATATACAATATTCTTTTTAATTTCTTAACTATTTTGCTTTGAAATTTTTATTTAATCTAAATATTATTAAAAAAAGAATATTTTAATCAAAAACCAAAAAAGAATAAAGCAAACATTTATATAAAGTAAACAAAAATAATTCACCCAATATATAAAAAAATATTTATTTTGTAATTATATAAAATTTTATATTACTTAATTTTAATTTACAATATCATTATTTGAATAAAATTAACTATTTTTACAATAATAATTCATTAAAATTAGTATAGTATTCCAAGGGAAGAGTAGAGAGGGAAGGTAAATAAAATATAAATAAAGTGAAACCAAAGAATAATTAATTAGATGTTAAATTTAAATTCTTCGTTTCTAGCTATTATTTAAGATAAATATAGGTAATTTAAAAAATTAATATAAAATTAATTGCTATTTTCAATTTTATTTTATTTCTTATATTTTTTTAATTAAGTCTTTTATATAAATGCCTTGCAAATAATTGGGTACTTAATTTATATCAGTTAAAATATTTATAGAATAAGAACTATTAGAATGTAAATTTAATACAAATTCTTTTTTATTTTTTAATTAATTGTATGAAATTGCATACATTCATTAAATTATTTATTATGATTTTTGAATATAATCATTTTTATATATTTATCTTTAACTTGGTAACTAACTCAATTAAAATAATTTGATTCTCGATAAACAATAAAAAATTTCATAAAAATTGAATTTATTCAACATTAGATTCCTACCTATTTATACATAAGGTTCTCTCTAATTTGCGTAAGCATTTTAAAATATATATATAAATAATGCATTTAAGCCTTTTTTTAATTTAAAGATATTATTTTATTTAGAGTAACATCAAATTAAGCTTATTTTATCATATTTATTTATTTATTTATTTAAAAAAAAATTAAAAGTTAGAATAGAATAATGTAAGAAGAATTTATTTTTTGAAATTCTTTCGATTTAACAAAATTTGATGAAATAGATAATTTACAAAATTATATTTTTGTTTTGAAAAAAAGTGTGATTAAAGATATTTTTATCTAAAGATAAACAAGTGATTTAAATTTTATTTTTTAAACATAAAATAAAAATAATTTAATATAAATTAAAAAATAATAATAAAATGGGTAACATCTTGGGTAAATCTTAAGTAAACAATTAAAAATTTTAATAATTTGATTAAAATACTTTATAAAAAAGGATAAGGCAAATTTTTATTATGATATGGTCATCTAGTAAATTTTTTATATCATTATTTTTCATTTAATCAAAATTTTAAAGACTTTACTAATTAGATGATTAAAAAATGATTTTGCCTTCAAAGCCTATTGCAAAGTAACTTTAGCAAAAGTACGATATTTCTGATTCAGAATTTATGGGAGTTGAGGGGGTTTAAGGATTAGCAAAAGCTTTGAAAAAATGCACTAATCTAAAAACTATAGGGATTTAGGTCCCTTAGTAATTTAATATTTCGTTGATTGGTCTGTATTTAAATTAGAAATTTTACTATTTAAGGTGCCATAATATCGTAAGATAAGGAGCAGCTGCTATAAGTTAAGCACTTAAATGTCTCATAAATATTTAACAGTTATAGATAGAAATACAATGGTAAAAAATTATTTTAAATGAAAAAAAAAAATATTGTTTATAAAGTGCAAACAGGATAACAGATTTAGGTGTCCAAGACCTTGTTAAGTCAATAGTATTTATGGAAAAATTAAATGTTTTGGATTTAAAGATTCTAGGGTAAAAAATAGATTATCTAGAAATTAGTTTAAAAATACTTATTGATAATAAATAGAGTAAATGAAATAACAGATATTGGAATTCAGAGCATTAGCGAAGCTTTTGATTAATTGAAAAACATTAAAATTCTATCTTTTGAATTCGATGAGTAAGCAAGAAAGCTTTTAAAAGATTATTTAGTACTTTTATTGAATTATTTTTAAGGCCAAACTAGGTTTCATATGGTGGTTTTAAGTGTATTTTTGAAAGTGTTTCTAAAATCAAAAACCTTGAAAAACTTGGATTGGGAATCAGTTTGTAAATTATTAAATGAATTAAATTTAAATATTAATCAAATTTTAAAGATAATTAGGACAAATCGAATTTGAATGTATTGAAAATTTTTACTTAGACAACTCTTAAAAATAATTATCTGAACTAAATTTGAAATTAAATTCAAAGTATTTTAGAATTTATTAGAATTTTATATTAATTTAATGTAATTTTCTAAAGTTTAGAAAATAACTGCATCTCAATTTTGCTCAAAAATTGCTCTAAAATAAAAACCTTATCAATCGATTTAAGATCAAAGTAAAATGATTTATTTTTTCATCTAATAAAAGATTATTTAAAATTTGAAGCTATTCAATAAAATTATTGAAAATAATATTAAAAGTATGACATGGTTAAATGTAAATTCATCCCACAGATTTTAAGAAAATATTTAGTCATGTACTGATACTTTAGAAAAATTAACGCTAAATTTCTCAAAGTAATTAATTAAATATTATTAGGTTTCATTTATCAAATAATTTTTAGTTATCAAAAATTAGCTATAGAGTTTATTGAAGAGCTTATGAAATTTTTATGTTAATGCAAAAACTTGAAAATATTGATGCTTAGCTTTAGAGTGTTATTGATGGACGAAAGATTTAAATTTCTTTATGGTATCAAGAATCTAGAGAATTTAATCACTTTAAAAGTTTTAAATATAGCAGAGTAAATATTATTTTTATCACTTTTGAAAAGCCTGTATTTATTTTTTTATAAAATTAGAAGAAATTCTCATAAATACTATGAAATATTAAAGGCAAAGAAGCTGGTGAAATATAATATAAATTGAATTATTGAATAAAAAATAACAACAAAAAATATTTTTAAAACTATTTAATAAAAATACTTTAAGCAAGAAATGATTGTTTGAAATCCTTTTATCAAAAAATATAATTTAAGAGAAAATAATTTAATAAATAAAAATTTAAATGATTTATGAGTTTGCTTGATAATTTTTTATTTGCTATTTAATTTGTATCTGATTTGATTTAAGCTAATTTTATTTTTTATTATGAAACAAATAAGATATTTATGTAAATGATAACTTATATCTTTAATTAACTAAATTAATAAAGCCTTTAAATTAAATAAAATAAATTAAAACTTTGTTTAAACTAATAAAATGTTTTTTGATTGAAAATGCATGACTTGATTTATTTAAGTATAATTTAAGATTATTTGCATTTAAAAAATATTTCAATTTTATATTTATCTACATTAATTAAATGTTGTAAATTTTGTTCAAAAAAAAACATATTTAGGAGCTAAGTAAGAAAATAAAATAAATTATTAAGTTTTTATTTTGATTTTAAACAAGGGGTTGGGGTTGGGGTTGGGGTTGGGGTTG